>VYZW01056207.1:1507-21471 GCA_013401315.1 Balaeniceps rex
GGTATCTGGAAAAATCCTCCATACAGTAGTCCTCGTTGAAGTAAATAATCACCCCACTTTAAGACACATGCTCAGGTTGGCCTCTTTCCTTCCAGACAAGCATAAAACTAACTCCGCCTTTACTGTGTTGTGCTAAACTTGTCCGTATTTTGATGGATAAGCACCCCAGCCAAGCACCACCAAAGAGGAGAACTGATTTGTACTGGGGGGAACACACTGAGGTTAACATGCACCGGTTAAATATGGAGGATTTTCTTTCAGAACTGTGACTCTCAGTCCCACCCCAGGTGCTACTCAACAGCCAAATATACACAGGACTTAGTGAGGTGCTGTGGGGTTGGCAAATCCTGCTCTGAGGCCAACCGCTGCCCCTGTGACTCCTCACTCCACCAAATCCTTTCCTCAAGGAGGTGGTAGAACTTTTCACCCCTGGAGCTGCATCTCTGAAGAAGTTTTTTTTGGAAAATGCATCCATTTTCTATTCAGCAGTCCGGTCCTCTCTCCCCTACTGACTGGTCTCAGTGGAAGAGCTGCCTACCACCATTGAAATCACCTTCCTCTCATGATCTGCATATTCTATGCTTAAAACACTCCGTTATTGAACCCAACTCCTTCCAGGCCAAGATTGTCCATGCAGGGACAGTGTCTCTGCACTGCTCCTCAGTCCCGTCTATACTGTGCTCAGAGCTTGGGGTCATTCTCCTCCTCCACTTCCCTGCATCTCATAGGGAAAAGGTGGGCTCTCTTTCTAACCTGGGCAAGTTTGTTTTCCCACAGTAGGAGCTCCCTAGAGTCAAATGGCAGTTTATAGAATGCCTGCATTTCCATCTATTTTCCCTACTCCAGAAACCAAGAGCAAGCTTCTTTAGGGACAGGAAAAAAGGACAGAAGCACCTCATAAGCTTTAATGCCTCTCTTGAGCAAGGAACACCGTGGATCTGCCCCTCCTTCTTCTTGCAACAAAGATAATAAAATGTCTTGAGGAGCTCATTGGGTAAGAATGATCCCACTTCTACTCCACTAGCATAGATGATACATAGAAACAAAAAAAGTCTGTACCTGTTCCATTTTCAGTCTGAAGCAACAGCATATTCCTGGCTTCTAATGCAGCAGGCACAACAGCACTGAATGGAAATGTTTGCATAATCATGTCTTCATTTAAAGTGAACCCAATTTCTTCATCTAAGCCATCACTGCCCTCAATCAGGACATCCACCATGTCCAGGACATCTATTAAGTGAAGAAAAGAATGTAAGCAGAGGATTCAGACTAACCAGAAAACAACGGAGGTAGAATCCAACACTCCAGGAATACAAGGCAGCTTCTGAATTTGCAAAGCAGAAAAAAGGATGAAAGAAACATTTGTCTAGCAATGCCATGGTAAATACAACTGTAAAAATCACTGTCTCTTACTGTGTGCTTAACTTTACTTTTTGTCTTTCAACACTGCCGTCCAGCTGACAGAAGGAAGGGAAGGGAAGAGGTGCATCACCTACTGCTATTCATGATGGCATTAGGTAAGGACTATCAGAGCATAACAGGGACAGGAAATGTGTATGGGAAAGTACGAAGGAAGCAGCCACTTCCCCATTAAAAGAACATCCTGAGCAGTCCTTGAAGAGCTTCTCAGCTCTGCATGGCCAGAGAACCAAATCTTGGTCATGAAAGAGTCAAAGACAGCTTTAACATACAAAGAAGATACCATGTATTCCATGGCTGGCATTACATCTCTGTAATACAGTCAGCTCAAGGCAACTGATCCATCTGGTACTGAATGTTAAACTACCTCAATTATCCTTCATTTGTGCTGCAAAATCCTACACATAGATTGTTATAGCAGAACAGCTAGCACATGGTAAGTTGCCCAAGTGTCCACATCTGCAGAATTTTTACTTTGTCTGCAGTAGGACTGTGACTGGTCCCAGAAAGCAGGAGCAGCAAAATTCCAGCTGTGTGCCTGGGAGTAAGAAAGTTCCCTGGGCACCCCAGCCCTTTCCTCCTGAATGAACAGATATGACCAGCCTCAGGGAGAGGAACTGTAATAGTTTTCATTTTAGTTAGAAAATACTGCTGCAGGAGCCTGAAGAGAGATTTAAAATACTGTTAAAACAGCGCAACTGCATCAGAAATTACCTTTGGGGGTAAAGCGGTAACTTTGCAATTCAGACTTCTAATACCAAATACAACTGGAGGGCTGAATCCTGTAGGTCCTTACTGAAGCAGGATTTCTATAGTTATCAGTCATCAGTTTGCAGATTAGGGCTACAAAATCTAGTACAAAATCTTGGAATTCTCTGTTGCTGAGGGAATCACCACATACCGTCAATGTGAGAGATGGGAATGCTGACATTATCAGAGTCTTGTTTAGACATATTAACTTGGAGCATACTGGCTTCCTGAACAAGGTCTGCTGCTTTATCTGTATATGGATAGGGGTTTGTCACCAGTTTCAACAGGATCTGTTAACAAAGGTTGAGAGAGAAACGTAAGTGCATAGGCTATTAAGTCTACGGTAACCGTATCTTGTTAAGAAAGACTATGTTCTAAAATTGGTTGGAAGCTGCAAAAGTTTTAGGAGAACAGCTTCTGTATACTTCTGCAGGAATCTGCCTATGGTTACTGCTGTACATGGGACACTGGGTCTGACGGAAAAAGAAATGTCCGCTGCAATTTAGCACCTAAAGTGCTACCGCAGACTGAGTCCCTGGGGAAACTGCAATGAAAAGGAAGCACTGGGCATTTAACACCCTGAAAAGTAAACAGGAAATGCCAATTTTTCTTGTAAAAGGTTACAATTTATTTGGGTCTGATAATTTTGGCACGTATTGCCACATAAAGAAAAGAGGAGATAAGAGCTACCCCCCCACACAACACTCTACCCTTATATCAACAATGCTGTAATAACAACTTATCTTTCTGGATTTAATTTTCCTCCAAATCGTTTCACTGTCCTCCCACCCAACACAAGAAAGGTGTCACCTCTGTATAAAGAATTATAAACACTCCTTTTCTCAGAATTCATTCACTGCTCTTTGACAAGTTTCTCAACAATAGCAACAAAATAATTAGTTTCCATTAATGCTATTCTTGGCATTGTTTATCCAGCTAATTTGAACAGTTGTTACCCTTTCCAAAAATTGAATCACTGCTTCCTTTTTGTCTTCTTTTGTATTATCCAAGTGTTCCAGCCAAACTGAAAGTTCCTTCCACGTGTACTCAAACACTCCGCTGTCACGTAAAACCTGTCCAGAAAACCAAAGGAGGGGTAAAAAAAAAAAAAAAACACAACCAAAAAAAACTAAAATACAAAACCCAAAGAAAGCACCGATCTTTTTGTATAGCAACTTCATGTTTCTTTCTTCTTGGGAAGAAAAAAAGAAGAGCAGGTTGGTGAAAAGAAATATCTGTCATTCTCACCCCCTCAGTTCAAGAGGTCTTATTCTCACTCACCAGGGCCACTCTAACTGTGTAACAGAGGCTAAAACCGAATGCATTTTTTAAAGCAAAATTTCCCAAGACCATATCATCTGACCTCAGCGTAACTAGGGCCAAGGCCTAGCGTCTTCATCAGGGCTGTTTTGCTTACTGCTCTCTCACAAGAGCAGTGAGAGGTGAGGCACAACTATGTTACAGGTGATGAAAGAAACCCGCTGAGCTTTGCCAGACACACAGGTGCTGTAAGAAAAGGGCAAGCAGCAGTCCTGGGGCAGAGAAAGGAGGGCCAAAGAATGACCAAAGTAAGAGGCAGAAACATGGCTTACTCTCTCACAACTGGGAAAATCAGCTGAGAGCAACTTCTTTCTGCTCCTGTCTTCTCAGAGCCTCTCCTCCTCTCACCTGCTGTCTGCAGCACAAACCCAGTACAACTCCACTTGGTTCCTGCCCTCTGGTTCCTGCCCTCACACTGACCATGTGTATGGGATGGATCCCACATGCACCCCATTCAGTTACGCTGCAAACACCTACTCACCAGACTGGGCAACAAGCACATGGCAATCTCACTATGAACGTTCATTCCCATGCATTTGGAATACGAGACTTCTACAAGCACTCAGGGTGCAGAAACCTGCTTCAACACATGCCAGGGCAGTACGCACTGGATCCAGAGGCCATTGTGCTACCTGCAGTGCTGCTCACTCCAGCAGCCTCTCTGCCGCTTCATTGCTCAAGGCCTACGGTGCAGGGACACAGAGGGAGAGAGCCGGCTGCAGCACAGAGCCACAGCCAGGGCCAATCCATCTCGCTGGTCCCAGCCTTCAAAAGAGCCTCACGTTGGATAGCTTCAACAGAGATAGTGTGTCCCTTGTCCCATCACGTGGCCTGAAACACCAGATGTGTCCCCTGCAACACGGGCTACTACAACGCTGTCTCACACACCAGCAAGGAAGGTCCCCCTAAGGGACAGCCAAAGTTAAGAGCCAGGATAAAGGCTAGCAGGATTTTTGCTCTAACCATGTCAAGTCCTTCTGTTGTCAGCAGTCAGTCAGCACAAACCCTACTGAGGTCACAGTTGCCTGGACACAGAGCATTTGTTCCCTCCACCTTAGTAAATCTTATTCTTATAATTTCAGGGGAGCAAACTATGCTGCTTTAAGGGGGTACGTCTTCATACCATTACAGCAGGAAAAAAAAAGGGCCATATCCTTAAAAACAGCCTGCAGGTCTTTTGAAAACTACTGATGTAATATAAAGGAAAATCATTGCTAAATTAAATCTAAATCACGCTACTTGTGCTTAAAAGAGTTGGGCAGATGGGTAAACAGTCAAATAAATGAACAGTGGGTCGTGACCATAGCAAGGTCTGGAGAGAAGCGTAAGCATACTCATGGTTGCTGTGGGTGGCGAGGTAGACACAATTTCACCACAGTCAAGTAATAGGCATTAAAATATTTAGAAATTTTTGCCCACTTTCATGCTATCTAAATTCAGGCCCTTATCTGAGGCACCTAAATTAGGAACTTGGTGACCCTGTGCTCCATCTGTAAAAGAAAGAAAGGAGGAGGAGGGAGAAGAGGAGGAGGAGGAATGGCTGTCTGAAGGATAATCCAGATGACAAGCGATTTGAACTGCACAGTGGTAGAACCACCTGCCCCTCACTCTCAACAACAGAAGAAACCTTGACCAGCTTCCTGACTCTGGCATCTATGTTAAACGACTGTAATCATGCGGGATGAATCCGTGCCTTTGTTTCTCTTCACACACAAAATACAAAGGAAGCTATCACAGCTCATTTGCTCTACATTTACTCTGTGTACACCACCATAAGGTATAAAAATAACACCGCTGCTTACAAGAATCTGACAGGATAATTCATTTAAAGAAAGGGGAAAAAAAAAAAGAAAAAAGGATTCATTTTTAAATAATTAACTTTTTTTGGCAGAGTCTTGAAATAGAAATACACTTGCAGCTCTCATGAAAACAGGCAGGAACAGAATGTGAAATCCAAAAACATGCCTTCCGATTATATGGCACTATGTTGAAAAATAAGCAAAACACACTCATTAACATCTATTCTTAGTAGCCTTTCTGCTGACATAACTGCCCTAACTTCACTGCTCCTGTCTTCTCTTCAGAGAAAATGAAATGGACTGAATCTAAAAGAGGAAACAAGAATGAGTCAGCCAGCCCACGTCTCCACTCAGCAAAAGAATCCAAATACACTACAAAAACTGTACTGGGTAGCTTTTGATTAAGATATTCATTACTGTGAGACAAAGTTAACCTGCCTTTAATCCCTTGCAGGGATCAAGGGGAACTAAAACCTAATTCAATCACTGTAACTTTGGTGTAGTGGTTTGGACATTTCAATTGCACCCTATGATTGAAGCTAAATGCAGAAATTAAATGCACAAAGCTGTATACAAACTTATATGCCACTATTACTATGGGACACTGCACGAGGAGCCCCACTAAGGGGCTAGAACAGCTTTTTGGATTTTCTCTTCGGGGGGGGACAGTTGTTTGGTTGGGTTTGTTTTTAATGTAGGTCTCTACCCCTACTTAGATAACTAAAAGATGCCCAGTTTTAAAAAGATACTAGAACTGACAGCCGCTGATGCCCTCATGAGATTTGGAGTTGATCAGCACTTCTGAAAAGTCAGATAACTTAGCTAAATGCACAGAAGGGGATTTTAATTCATTTTTAAGACAAAAGTACTTCTTGCATCAGAGCTTGTATCAGACTGTAACAAACAGGACTATTTTGCAAGGCCAGAGCAAACTAGCTAAGGCTTTAGGAAGCCTAGACTGACAAAGTACAGATTAAATAAATGAGGATAAAACAGAAAGATCAAAAATAATCTCTTCTTGATCAATGTCAAGACCTTTGCAAGTACAAACTACATCAGTTTATTACAGTATAGGAATTAATTCAGCCTAGGGAGGGTGGGCAAACATTAAAGACATTTTCCTTACTATTTCATCAACTGTTGCAGCAAATTCAGTTGGCAGCATTTACTTTCATAGAATATTTAGTTAATAGGTAGTTATCTTACAGCAATTTCCAAGAACAGTCACAGAAAACGTGAAAGACGACTGTTGGCCACACAACTATGCAGTAAAGGTATCTGCTTTAAGAAAAACTTTAGAACACAGAAATTTTAGACCAATGGGATATCATTAATATCTTGATATTTCAGATCAAACACTTACCTTGATGATCAGTTTTTTGGTTGAAATCTTCAGATGACAATGGTTACTTGTAACAAACATTTTCATCAGTAAATAGAATACTGATTTTTCACCAGATACCTTCTCTGTCTCAGAAACATCCTAAAAGAAAAATACATTAGAATTCCCCTGGTATAGCAGCACTGTACAGGATTATGTTGCACTGAAGCAGATATGTAATAAAAGTATATTATTTTATAGACCTGCCCAAAAACACCAAGGCCAGAAATGAATGGGATCATTTATACTACTTTGCATTCAGTGAGCCAGGAAGATGAGTATAGCAGGTTTTTTTGAAAGTGGAAGAAGAGAGGAGTAACAGAAACACCAACTAATACGAGGGTCCAAGATAAAGCCACCTTCCTCCCCAATCATCCATCCTACTTCTATTTCTGTTATCCCCAGGAATTTAGGTTTCCTACAAGTACTGTTTGAATAAGAAATATAATCATTTAAGAGACTGATCCCCAAAGAACAGGAAAACAATGCAAGTCACAGGGATGCTGAATGCTGTCTGAACATCAAATGACAATCCTTCAGCCACCTCCCCTGCTTTTCTCACTGTCTTGTATTTGATGTCTAACAACCATAACCCTCTGTAACATTGCCAGATTTGGCTTTTATCTTTTCTGCTAAAACCTGTCCATACTAGAAGGGCAAAGCCACAAGAAAATACTTTAGCTTCTTTGCCTGTTTCCAGGTTTTCCTTTGCAGCCAACTGGAAAGGACAGAAAATGCCCTGCAGTAAAGAAGAGAGCAGGGGGCCTGAAGGTTTCCAGTAATTATGGAGAGGAGGAACGGCCTTAACAAATGCCAGAACCTTCCCTGGGAATGGGTGGGATGGCTCCCATCAGCAGCTCATTTCCTTGGTCTGAAATCTCAGGCTTTCCAGACAAGTGGAAACCAGCAAATTCCCACTCTTGCCCTTCTCCAAGGACAAGAAGAGCTGAAGGAACCTTGTCCAGCCCTCTTCAGGGAGGCAAAAATTTCTGTCCTTGTAGAAAAACTTTTCAGTTCAGAAGGGATTCTTCACTAATGCTACGACTATAATTCCCACTGGTTTTACAAAAGGATCACCTCCTAAACTGACTGGACAGGGACTAATTTAAAACTAGGCAGTGCCGGATGTAAAGACTTGAGGACAAGAGGCCAAAGAAACATAAATCTGCCTTGAAGTCTCTTACCTGTACTCTGAACCAGGCAAATTTATTTGCAGGAAGTTCCAAAGCCACTTTCAGTATATGGTGCTGCAGAACAGGAGGGACCTCCTCTCGGAGGCCCTTTTCAGTGACGATACCTGAGGTTTAAAAGCAATACAATCAACTTTATTTTGGTATATCTTCCCGAGATTTCAGGAACACTAATCATTTAGGGTTTCAAACCACCACTGTGAGATAAGCGGGCAATCTACAAATTTTCATACCATGAGATCCCCAGACACACTGTGATTACGTTTGGCCAATCTAAGGCTGGAATCCAGCCCTCAGCAGGGAGACTCTAACACCTGCCCCTGGCACAAGCCATTGCTGATGCATGGGAATACAAAATCTCTTCTGCCAGTCTCAGCGACCCTGAAAAGCTGTATTCTACATGAATTAAAGAGGATAAATAAACCGGAGACCAAAATACAGAATTTAAGTCAATAACAAATCTTAACGTTTATACTATTACGATATTTGCTACAGACAACGGAACTTTACACGTGTCTCTCCCTACATCACTTTTATCATCTGCTCATGACTGCTTTGGCATAGCCTCAGAATTATTCACCTTCCAGGTCACACAGCTGTGCAGAGACCCTTGCAGTATGCTCCAAAAATTGACCTGCCCACACTTTAACTGCAGTTAAGTTATACAGAGAGATCAGCTGTATAAAGCTTTGGTGTCAGTGTGCTTTTCATAGTCCGTGTAGTATTTGGACTCTTTGGACCTCTTTGAGGTCCACATTAGAGAGAGAACAATAAATTTTTAAAATGCAGCATCACTACAAAGTCTAGCCAACAGTTAAGATGAAAACAAAACTGTAATAGCTGTGTAAAGCACATGTTTCTACAAGGTAGCAAAACATGCTGCCTTTGGAGTGTATGTTTCAATCAGGGTGAGGGGAAGGAATGACAGAACTCTCAAGCTGGCATCTGAGGGAAGCAAGTTTCATGATCAGTTTACACCATCATTTTCTACCATATCATCTTTCATCAAAATTAATATCCAGGCTCACTTCATTACATTTGTTTGAGAATGACACTTTGCTTTCCATCCTGTTCAACTTCTTATTTCATACTGTAACAAAACATACCACCCAAGAGATTTCTGCCTCACAAAAAGGTGTCTTGCCTTTTGTCTATTTTGAAAAATGCAGACCAACACAAGAAATAATGGGATAAATGTAATTTGGTGAGTCACCAAGTATACAAACCAATTAAATATGGTTTGACAGAGGGAGGAAAAACCTCACACATGAGACAGTTGATTCAGAAAGGTTTTTTGTTTAAAGGCCCTTTATTTAGGTTAGCAAATGTGATGCCCATTTACAAGAAGGGCAGGAAGGAGGATCCGGGGAACAACAGGCCTGTCAGTCTGGCCTCGGTGCCGAGGAAGGTTATGGAGCAGATCATCTTGAGTGCCACCACACAGCACGTACAGGACAACCAGGAGATCAGGCCCAGTCAGCATGGGTTTATGAAAGGCAGGTCCTGCTTGACTAACTTTATCTCCTTCTATGACAAGCTGACCCACTTAGTGGAGGGAAAGGCTGTGGGTGTTGTCTACCTAGACTACCTTTGACACTGTCTCCCACAGCATTCTCCTGGAGAAACTGGCTGCTCATGGCTTGGACTGGCATACTCTTTGCTGGGTAAAAAACTGGCTGGATGGCCGGGTCCAAAGAGTTGCGGTGAATGGAGTTAAATCCAGCTGGCGGCTGGTCACCAGTGCTGTTCCCCAGGGCTCAGTATAGGGGCCGGTTCTGTTTAATATCTTTATCAATGACCTGGATGAGGGGATTGAGTGCACCCTCTGTAAGTTTGCAGACAACGCCAAGCTGGGTGGAAGCGTTGATCTGCTTGAGGGTAGAAAGGCTCTACAGAGGGATCCGGGCAGGCTGGATCGATGGGCCGAGGTCAATTGTATGACGTTTAACAAGGCAAAGTGCCGGGTCCTGCACTTGGGCCACAACAACCCCATGCAATGCTACAGGCTTGGGGAAGAGTGGCTGGAAAGCTGCCCAGTGGAAAAGGACCTGGGAGGGCGTTGGTTGACAGCTGGCTGAATGTGAGCCAGCAGTGTGCCCAGGTGGCCAAGAATGCCAATAGCATCCTGGCTTGTATCAGAAATAGCGCGGCCAGCAGGACTAGGGAAGTGATCATCCCCCTGCACTCGGCACTGGTGAGGCCACACCTCGAGTACTGTGTTCAGTTTTGGGCCCTGCACTACAAGAAAGAGATTGAGGTGCTGGAGCGTGTCCAAAGAAGGGCAACGAAGCTGGTGAAGGGTCAGAGCACAAGTCTTATGAAGGAGCAGCTGAGGGAACTGGGGTTGTTTAGCCTGGAGAAGAGGAGGCTGAGGGGAGACCTTATCGCTGTCTACAACTGCCTGAAAGGAGGTTGTAGCGAGGTGGGTGTCAGTCTCTTCTGCCAAGTAACAAGTGACAGGATGAGAGGAAATGGCCTCAAGTTGTGCCAGGGGAGGTTTAGATTGGATATTAGGAAAAATTTCTTCACCAAAAGGGTTGTCAAGCATTGCAACAGGCTGCCCAGGGAAGTGGTTGAGTCACCATCCCTGGAGGTGTTTAAAAGATGTGTAGATGTGGTGCTTAGGAACATGGTTTGGTGGTGGACTTGGCAGTCTTAGGTTTTCCGTTGGACTTGATGATCTTAAAGGTCTTTTCCAACCTAAATGATTCGATCGTTTTTCCCCCTGACAGACTGTAATTAAGGCATTTACACAACTTCCATTCTTACACATCCCAGACCTGCCTAAAACACAGATAGTTGCTCTAGTTTTGTGGCCTACAAGCTCTGGTGGCCCACAGACAGCAATGATGCCCAAACAACATTTTGGTCTCTCCTCCAGTCTCAATTTTAAATAGCTGTATTTATTGTACCACAAGCAGTATTGGAGGATCTTCCCCACAGTCTATAATTTGTGGCTCATCATCCTTGCTGCATTAAGCAGGTACAGAATGTCTCTGTTTAATTCTGCTGTATGAAGAGGAATACCCTCCGTGAACATGACATCAGTGACAAAAATGTAACAACACTGCTAAAGTGCTTCCTCATGTAGATTTTCCACAGGAGATAATACCATACAGAATACTGTTCTTCTCCCCACACACCGCCAAACTATGACAAAATAATTCAAAACACAGCAAATGGAAAAAATATTTGAATATTAAAAGATTTTCCACAGGAGACTGGTGAATTGGTACATGCTTCTCTCCCACCCTAAACTTTCTGTGAACTATCCTGTTAAAAAAAAAAAAAGTATCATTGTGGCTGTCCTTTTGGCTGGGATAGAGATAATTTTCTTCCTAGTAGCTGGCATAGTGCTGTGTTTTGGATTTAGCATGAGAAGAATGTTGATAACACACTGATGTTTTAGTTGTTGCTAAGTAGTGCTTACCCTAGTCAAGGACTTTTTCAGCTTCCCATGCTCTGCCAGGTGCACAAGAAGCTGGGAGGGGGCACAGTCAGGATAGCTGATCCAAACTGACCAAAGGGATATTCCATACCATATGATGTCATGCTCAGTATATAAACTGGGGGGAGTTGGCCAGGGGGCAGCGATCGCTGCTCGGGGACTGGCTGGGTGTCGGTTGGCAGGTGGTGAGCAGTTGCATCACTTGGTTTTTTTCCTCTGGGTTTTGTTTCTCTCTCTCATTGTTCTCCTTTTCGTTACAATTTTTATTTATATTATTATTACTATTTTATTTCAATTATTAAACTGTTCGTATCTCAGCCCATGAGTTTTCTTACTCTTGCCCTTCTGATTCTCTCCCCCATCCCACCGGAGCAGGGGGAGGGTGAGTGAGCGGCTGTGTGGTGCTTGGTTGCCGACAGGGGCTAAACCATGACAGGGCTAATAAGAGTTTGGAAATAACTTACTTATGTTAGATTGTTGACATAGGTCTAGGAGAACTACACCCCCAAATCTCATTAAGAGTTGGACACAAGTCTTCCTCAGAAACACTAGAATTAAAACCCCATAAAAACCAAATTTTTGGAAGAATACAACACACAAAGAGGAAGACTGTAGCGCAACCTATCACTTACAATAACTGAGTGTAGCAGAGCAGCTATGGAATTTAAGGGGGCAGAGTGCCAGAGCACTGCAGAAATAGCAACAATAAATGCCAACACAATGAAGAAACTAAAATTGGGTACTTTTAGAAAACAGTTCCTTCTCCATCTACACAGAAGAGCAAACATTCCCTTCTGCTGTGGACTTTGTAAATAGCCAGAGAAAGCAATGAAGGTAATAGAAATACCCATCACATACCTTTTAGCAGCTTGCTAAAATCAAAGTTGCTCCGTGCTACCAAGTGGGGCACAACCTTCTGATAAAGGCATATGACCTGAAGCAGTGCAGCTTTCAGAAATAGTGTCTCAGCATCATCTGAACCTAAACAAAGTGTTTACATAATTAGTTTCTCCTTCCTTCATACCAAGAGAGCACAGAGTAGCGCCTACATTATCAAACATGAGAATTACTAACTATTTCCAATAGACTTGCCTATGAAATGATCAGTTATCTTCCTCACTAACAAGAAGAAACAGGAAAAAAAAGGTGAAATCCCCAGTTTCCTTCCCCAGCATTTGTGATACTGTGTGAATACTGTGATACTATGTAGCAATACCGTGTGAATAAATCAGCTTACTCGGTGCTTAAATTGGCAGTTGCCATTTCTAATTTGATTCTAAAGCACTCACACACACAAAACACAACCTCAACATTTTAACACTCACTATAAGAATCCAATCAATCCAACTGCTGTTCAATTTAAGGCTGAACAACAGAAAAAAGTGAAGGAAAGGATATGGTCATGCTGCTGGTTTCCAGGGACACTATTTTTACCTAATACCAGGTAGGTTTGACGAGGGAGATGCAGGAGATAGTACACTAATTTATTACTTATTTATTACTTTAGTTAAATGTTTCTTTCTTTCCCTTCCCTCTTTCAAAAGAATACTTTCTCAACATTACCTCCTGGCAAGAGGAAGACAACAAATATCTGTATGAGAGAAACACGAACCCCAGCTAAGGCAGCTGTTTACTTCCTAAGAAAAGCTATTTCAGCAGCTAAATATTCTTTTAGTCTATAACATGAGGACACATCAAAGCTACTTGTTATCCAGTCACTAATGAAAGGAAGCAAAATAAATGAAGGGCAGCCAAAACTTTTTTTTTTTTAACACCTACTTTTTTCCTGTTAACTGGGTCTCCCTCAGGGAGTTATGAAGAACTGGATGGATGCCACGCATAAACTTTGTCTCTGTTTGCCTGAGCCTCAGTTCCCATTAAAAAAGAATTCTCCAGTGGCCACAGCACAAATAAAGCTGTAAAAGGTGAGCTGAGAGTAAGCAATACGGTGTTATCACCCTAGTATGCAGAGAAACTACAGCTACGGTACTTCAGAGATTAGCTGCTCCATTGGCTTCAGCAGGTGCTCCACCAATAAAGAGCCTTGGAGTGTCAGCGTTGGCAACTATTTTGCTGCCCAAAGCCACACACAGAAGGACATACACTGAAAAACCCTCTGCTCCAGGAAATGTCACTGTGGAATATGCCCTGTGAAGGGCATGAAACTGGCTGTAGATTTATCTTCAGTCTATAAGTAAAACATTGCAGGCTGCTAGCCATGCTACAGAGAGGACCAAAACTTCCAGTTCCCTGCAATGGGACTATGAAAGCAAGTCTTTCAGGAGAGAGACTCGTTTTGAGAGAGGAAAACTGAAGCCTTCGCTCCAACCCTCTCTCCCTCTTCCAGCATTTGCACATTTCTAATCCTGTGATTGCTTGCAATACAAGCATTTGTGTAGCCACAGTAACTAACTGCTTCAAAAAAATGATCTCATGGTAAAATAACTTGGCCAAACTAAAATCCCTCAAAAAATTATTTTTCAGGCATATCAGTTTCCCTTCCCGTTTTATCGTGTGGCTGCAAAATACTCCTACTAGCATAAAAGGGTCAAGGACAGGAGGGTTAAGTTCAACAAGGGGAATTGCAGAGTCCTGTACCAGAGGAGAAACAACCCCATGCACCAACACACACTGGGGGCCACCCAGCTGGAAAACGTCTTGGCAGAAAAGGACCTGGGGGTCCTGGTGGACACCAAGTTGAACATGAGCCAGCAATGTGCCCTTGCTGCAGAGAAGGCTACCAGCACCCTGGGCTGCATTAGACAAAGCATTGCCAACAGGTTGAGGGAGGTGATCCTTCCCCTCTACTTGGCACTGGTGAGGCCACACCTGCAACACGGTGTCCAGTTCTGGGCTCCCCAGTACAAGAGAGACATGGTCAAACTGGAGGGATTCCAACCAAGGTCCATGAAGACGATGAAGGGACTGGAGCATCTCTCCTGTGAGGAAGGGCTGGGAGAGCTGGGACTGCTCAGCCTGGAGAAGAGAAGGCTCGGGGGATCTCATCAATGTACATAAATACCTGAAGGCAGGGTGCAAAGAGGACGGAGCCAGGCTCTTTTCAGTGGCACCCAGTGACAGGACCAGAGACAACGGGCACAGACTGAAACACAGGAGGTTTCCTCTGAACATCAGAAAACACTTTTTCACTGTGAGGGTGGCTGAGCACTGGCACAGGTTGCCCAGAGAGGTTGTTGGAGTCTCCACCCTTGGAGATATTCAAAAGCCATCTGGACATGGTCCTGGGCAACCAGGTTTAGGCGGAGGGGTTGGACAAGATGGCCTCCAGAGGTCCCTTCCAACCTCAACCATTCCGTGATTCTGTGACAGCAGAAAGGCAAATTGCTTAACCTCCTAGTAGCAATGGCAGCCTATTTGTCAAACTGTGTTCTTAGGCAATTCTGACACTGGTTGGAATTAAACTGCCCAAAGAACCAAACAAAGCAAAGATGAATAGTAAATGCACAAGTGACATCTGGACTCTGCTGAAGTTACCTATCTTACATGGGATGAGGATTTCACACCACCTATTCACTCACATGTAAGAAGGGGTAACTCAACCTGCTTTGCCTACCATGCTGTTCAGCAACTTCTGCTGTCTCAGTCATTGTCTTCACAGTGGAAGTATCACTTTCCCTTTTCTCCTCTTGGCCATTGTGGTGTTCTCTCCCTTGCTTCAGAAGGGACTGCCAGACAGCCACTATATTGTTCATGTCTGGTAAAAGCTAGAAGTGAAAAGAGTAAATTGCAATAGCTCTCCTGTGTGAGACAAAGCTTCTGTGATAAAAATATTCACAACCAACCAACATGAGGATTTGCTGCTCTTCACAAAGGTTGGAACTGATCTTGTATGAAATCTGAAATCAAGTAGTGTACTTTCATTTCTGCAGAACATAAATACTGGAAAGAACACTATTGAGAAAGTTTCTTGTGAAAAATTTACATTTGGTTCTTCGTCGTCATGGTGTGTTTTCAACCCAAGTGCTACCTTGTCTAGTAACTTCTAACTCCAAATGAACTCCGCTGACTACAATTTACTTGAACCAGGAGGAGAATTTGCTTCTGAGCCTGCTCCTGGAATTCATTTGCAGCAAAATAGCTGCCAATGTTACAAATTTGTCTCACAAAAAAATTTTATTTGCATTTCCATCAGCCAGCTTTGTTAGGGAACTCGTCTACAACCACACCAGTTACTAACACCTTTTAACCCACAGCATTCCCCTCCCGCTGCTCAAAGCTACTAACTATCTCCTGGCTCCCAGGCCGCAACCACTGGGGGAGAAAGTGCAGAGGAGTATTTATCTGCTGCAAAATGACTCCTGTTACACCCCAATTTTCTTTTTATTTTGTACCTTGCTGATGGCTTCTCTGTACAGCTGTACAAATTCCTGCATCACTGACAGTGTGTAGATTTCTGACTTTTGCCAAGTTTCTTCATTCAAACAGTACTCAATATTCTTCAAGGCTCTTCTCAGAACCATTGATACAAGTGACAGTATGCTGTGCTTCACTACTGTGCTGGGTAACTAAAAGAAGGAAGTTGAATTAATGACATTTCACTGCTTCCTCTTATGCTTGGCACATAATCTGTACTGTGAATACATGCTAAAATGTGTTAATTAATTAATTATTTCCTAAACCTTGGCTTGCAGGAAAGAATCTGTAGGTTTTCAGATTCCCAGCCTAAACCACTAGTGAGCATTGGCAGAGCTGGTGCTTGTGAACAGCTCTTGGAAGCAGTATCAATGCGTTTTAATTAATTTTCCAGTGCTTCCCCAAGCCAGCTTCATGCTGGGACAGACAATATAAAACGTATATAATTAACCAACTTCAGAAACTTCTTGGATGATCACACACTTAAATCAAACAGTATCAATGAGGACACAAAAATCCACTGAAATACTGTAGACTGCTCTTACATTTAGTCCTTGGGTGAACATTATTTTATTGCACACTGCAGGGACTGTTGTTACCATCACCATAGAAAGCAACCTGGGAAGAGGAATAAACTCTGAAGTCTTAAAAGAATTGGAAATCTCTGGCTGAGCCTCATAGATCTGAAATAAAAATAACAATTTAATCAACACTGATACAGCCTTGGAGATAACAGCTTCTTCTGGGGAGCATTTTACAGAAGGGCTTTGAGTTGTCAAAAGTAATGACAGCACTAAATACCAATTTTTATGCAGAAATGCTGCAGAGCATGCCCTAGACTCCTATTCAACTAAATGGAACATCTGTATGTAACCTGTACACCTGCTAAATGCCACCCATTTTCAACAAAGAGACTACAGATCCTACAGCCCGTTCTAAGCTAAAGCAAAGAGTCAGAGGAACACTCAGAAAGGACAAAAGGTTTTTCTAGCTGAGCTTCAATGTTGCTGCATCTCAAAACATGTACCACCAACGTGATGTTTCCCACTGCTTCTTATGCCAATTCCTTCTTTCCCGGTTTAGTTAAATGTTTATACAGCCTCCTGCCCCGCGCATGGCTTTTTACCAAATGACCTTCCAACTCACTCTATGTCTACACTTTTTAAAGCAGCTGTGGCTCTGGGCCATGGCTCATTTTCCTCAGCACCCACAGAAAATAGGATGCCATTTCCCCCCCTTCCATTTAACTATCTTCAACATTTAACAGCATCCTGCTGCTTCTTTCCTAACGTACCTACAGTAATGGATGGTCTTATTTCAGAACCATTAAGTCCTTCCTGTTTACCTCACTTAAACCTCAGCCACCTAACTTCCCCACTGCTGGACTGGTTTGTTTTTAAAATCATTATTTATGAAATATTGTGCATTTACAGCTGTGAACATAACACATCTTCAGACGTGTGAGTTTCCTCTGATAAAGAACATCTGCTTCTGAAACAAAAACAAAAAAACCACTCCCTGATCCTCAGCTTAGTTCCTCTGAAATCAATGAAATCTTTTTCCTTGTCACTAGGAAGACCTCAGCTAAGATCATGAATTCAGAGTTACTTTATACCAAACACGGCCACACCACACGCTGGCCGGGCTCTGTACTTGCACAGTACCCAAACTGTAACAAATTTTACAAAGGAATTGCATTATAATATCTATCTGTAACAAAAGCAATCAAAGGCAGGCTTACCAACCTACTACCGAGTTCCTTTGCTTGGTAACTTTTCTGTAGGTCAGGAATGTTTGACTTTACCATCTTTCCTATTACAATTCTGTGTAATTCTGCACTACTGTTTAACAAAAACTACTTCAATTTTTGGAGAAAAAAAGAGTATTGGGATTGCAAATTTCTATGGAGAAGTGGTGTGCATCATTCACACTCCTACCTTTTTGAGTAACTTCAAATTGTCCATCCAAGCTGACTTCAGCCTAGGAACAAAGGAATACCGGGTCTCCTTGAAGTATCTATTCAATAAATCTGGGCATACTTTGAGAATATTCACCATGAGATCAGCAACCATTTCATCTTCTGTTGCAGTTTTTAAACCAAGCAGAAAGCGCAGAAGCACCACATTTCCTCCCCTATTGAAGACAAAAAAAAATACTTTAAAAAAGAAATCCCTGTTTCGGTGCTTTATATGCAATGCTAACTCTGCAACCGCTCCAACTGTTGGTGGAGTAAATTCAAGGCAAGACCTCTCACACTGCTGGCATAATTTGAGTTTATGCTCAGAAAGCAAGAACTGAGTTTACTTCCAGTTTTTCTGCATGACAAAGAGTAATTACTTTTAATTAAACCCACAATGTTTCAGAAATATTCTAACCAAACTTCACACAGCTAAAAACATAGAATTAAAACTTAATATTAAACTTGGAAATATTTTCTGTAGTCTTTCAGTCCTCTTTTTTAAGTTTACTTCTGTATGTCCCTAAACAAAGAGAGAATACTGCAGATACCAGATGAATACCAGCTAAAATTTTGCCCAAAGCAAGAAACAGCCTGCTCTAGCACCACTCAGTATTAGTACCCACTACTACAACCTAGTATCTTCTTTGCCCAGCTAACGTGATGAAGCATAAACTCACCCTATGTGAACCCCTCCATGGAATTACAAGAGGCTCAATTATTTTCTCTACCAGCTATTATCTTAGTGCACACATATTTTAGCTAGTTAGCAAATGGAAACAAGCAGGGCAAATAGGTGCTTCCAGATGAAGTGTTGCAGGCCAAATTCTGGCACTACTGAAATCAATGTTGACATTTTGCCAAAATCCGTGATAAACACGTCTGGTTCTACAAAAAGTAAATTAGACTATATATTTTACTACCATCTGATTTACACTGCAGCTCTGATGCTTTACAGTCACCTCAAAAAAAAAACAAACCTATGGTCCAAAAATCACACCTTACAATAAGAGACTTGTTATCTAGTTATTCATGGAGATGGCTCAGAGAAACACAACCATTGCCTAAGCCCCTACAAACAGGGCAGAGCACTCTCTACTGTAGTACACAGAGGTATAAGGAGATCCTATCGTTTGGTCTTGGGAAGTTAAAAACAAAAACAACAAAAAAACCCAACATATTTATTTCTTCTGCCACAGAAGAAAGAGAGAGGGAAGCAGAATTCAGTGAAGTTACTGGCAAAGGCCTGGAAGGGAAGACAAGATAACTAACGAGGTCTCTCTTGTTCCTAGCACAAAGTACACATACAATATCAGCTGTATGGTGACTTACTTCCCAGAAGTTCCAAGACTTGGATCATAGAAAGTTATGCCATGTTTCAGAGAGCAGCAGAGGTCCATTAAGAAATTATGAACAAGTTCCCGTACCATCATCTTTCCCACCTCTTCAGAACCTCGAGTCACCTATAAAAACCAAAAATGAGTAAAAAAGGCCTATGATTTTTGGTATCACAGAAGAAAATCTTGCATCCGTTTCACTCTTCTCTAAATTTTATGAAGCTCCTTTTATACAGAAATGCTAAAGGATATTTTGGCTTTTGTTCAGATTAACAAGACAAATTTCAGTTTCTGAATTAAACACATTAAATATTTCAATATTTTTGTTTCAAGGAAAGCAAACCTCCCAAATTTAGGTACATATGTACCATCTGCAGGGCATTACTGACTTAGGATTTTTTGCTAAGAAGCCAGACAGAAGAAGATAGAGAAAAGTCAAGCTAAAGAAAAGTAGCGATATAAAACCTACATAAACTGGGCAAGGCCATCCTGGGACTTTGAAGTCAAGGATCTAATATTTAATCTGAAATAACCAACTTTCAGCCTTACAGGCCAGGTTCACCATGAGGAAGTGCAGAACAACTTTAATACAGGGCAGGAAAGACGGATAGCTAACAACACACTGAATATGCCAACGCTTCAAGGAAAGGAGGTGGGGCATCAATGCCGTTACAGTCACCATACAAAAATGGAAGAAGTGACCAATTATCCATGTCAAGCAACAAGAAAAAAAAAGTGAACCCAGATTCCATTAACCTTTTACATCCAGCACAGCACAAGATCCCTACGAATGACAAGTCTCTCGACAACTGTGGTTAGGAAATCACAAACCCTATGACTCACAAGGACTGCATGGAATTGGAAGAATTTAAAATTACTCAAAACTGAAATGTATGTTTATGAATAGGATCATAGATTTGCATAGTTCCAAGTGGACGCCTACTAGAAACATCTCCTCCAAAAGGTGTTTACAGTATATCAGGATTGGA
>VYZW01056207.1:22401-42149 GCA_013401315.1 Balaeniceps rex
TCCCCAGAGCTGACATCAGTAATCCCATTCCACCGGTAAAGTGAAGCTATGTGAATCAACACTTCTGCAGTAAAAAAGCGCACCTTCTGGGTTTTGGTGATATTTTTATTTTGAACCACCTGAAAACAATGAGAAAAAACAAACACACAAACAACTCTTCTATGTATTGTAAGTTATCGCAAAATAATGGCAAATTAGCAACACGCTTCGTTCTTCTAGTACACATACAGGCTCACTCTCCTCACTACAGCTGACAAAAAGTTCTGCCTGTCCTGTTAACACTTCTTTCACACACTCCTGCTCCCATCTTGATACGGTTGAAGGACTCTACACCAACTTCTGCAAACACTGCACATGCTGAACAGGATAGACTTTCAAATTCAACCAAAGAGCACAGAGCCTACAGACTAGGAGCATGGAAACCTGCTAGTAGAGATGGTAGAACCTGCTACAAATAAAGTTTGAATGAAAGGGAAAACACAGTGGAGGAAGTTCTCAAAAGTTCTCTTACTGTGTTCTCCTGTCCTCATTTCTTTAATTCTCACTTTCCTCGCAAAACTGAAGGGGTCATACAGAGTGTTGGGTTTCATCAATAGCGTAACAGTACATGATGTATGATTCCCACATGGGAAAAGCTTCATTTAGAAAACAAAGTTTCAAGGAGGTTTATTTTACATTTAAACACTAGCTTTTTTCTTCTTCTTCTTCCAAGGTTATTGTAATACAAAAATGAAAGAATATTTTTGGCTTTAAATTGTCACTTGTGAAAAGCCTGAGTCTGAGGCAGGCTCTTTTGGTTACACTCTACACTTCAAACTATTTTTCCTTCATTCTCCCAATTGGTCATACAACAGCTTGTGCAACATTGCTACAGTAATTCAAAAATCATAGACGCTGGAACTAAAAACATTTTTAAAAACATTTTTATAGAACTAAAATCTCTGGCGCAGTTGCTGTGCCCACAGCAGCAATAAGCTGGTGCATCACAGTGAAAGAGGCACGGCCATGCTCAGAAGCTAAGGAACAACAGAGCACAGGAAAGGCAGTCGAGACTAAACCAACTCTCACACCTTTCAGCAATTCCTACTTTCAAGTTTTCTGTCTCAACCCTGCTATGTCACAAGGTTGTTTCTGTCTGCTATGAAAGAATCAGCAAAAACAACTTCAAAGAGGAGGAGCCTTACCTCTCCAACAGAACTTTCTGATAGCAGGTGGAATGTACCCTTTCTTTTTCACAAAAACTTCTCTGATCTTGGGAAGACAATTTAATGATAAGACTTCACTTTTCCTCTACCCCACCAAGAAATACCTTCAACTGAATTAAACTCCTGCAGCAGAAACCTTGCCATCCTAACAGCAACCAAGTCCAAAGACCAGCTCAGCTAACCAGGACCACAGGATGTGGCCTCAATGGAGCCCTGCCATGACTGGTTGGGGAATGGTACCACATACCCTTCAACTGCAACCAGGTAGCTTCTAGAAACCCATTCCATGTCACAGTCCCCATACTAAAACCACACAAAATCCTTTTTCGCCTGGAAAGAAGATTGTACGTCATTACCTAGTTCAGAGCTAACAAACCTAGTCAAATCTAGCTGATCTCCCCATTTTGGCATGAGACACATTCATTGACGGACCAATCTTACTGTCACTGGAAGCACCAAAAAGACTCCAGTTCTTTTGACCTTCAGGCTTGGCACTGATGCAATCGCAACCCATGAAACAATCGGAATCTGTTGGACACCACACACTAAAGATGAGCTGAAATTAGCATCCAAGTACAAGCTATGCAAGGACTTCCTTTAAAAGAGGGCATTGGAAAAGCATAACAAGCTTCAGTCCTGAAACAGTAATACAGCCAAGCTATCAACCTCCAACAAATATTATCAGTAATGGACACACCAACAAACTTTCAGCAGCAGCAGCACAGTGCCAACATCTTAAAGAGCTGTACATTTTATGAGAAATTACTGCAGAACTGTTTCCAGCAGCAAAGAAAATAGAAAACAAGAGACAACGCAGTTTCAAGGGTATATCATACCTTAGTTCTCAGTGTGGAAAGTAGAAGATTGACAGTAGAAACTTTGTCTTCCTTTATTTCAGAACGAAGAATATCTGGAATGAAATCTAAGAAGAAATTTCAAATGTTAAGTGAAAATGTGAAAGCTCTTTTCATACTAAAATGCTTCAGGGAATTCATACTCATTTCTCTTCAATGTCATATTATTTACCTTGCTGTTATATTTAAGGATGAACCAAAAGGCTGCAATCAGAGTTCAGAAGGATGATGTGTCTGTAACTACAGTGATGAACAACTGATGCTGCCAAACCTACTCCCATCATAACTAGCTAATTTGCCAACTCGGTTATTAACACTTATTGCAACAGCATCTGTCAACTTCAAATATATTTCAGGCCCTATGTGCTGTGCAGTATTTAAACTTGAGTAAATGCCTATCCTTCCCATTGAAGGACTCACAATTGTTTCACTGAGTGATTCTCAAACGTTTGGAGGTTACGTCTCGAACGACATGCATCATCTTTTGGCTCACCTGTGCACCCCAAAGTTAGAGAACTTCAGTATCTTGCAGGGGAATGAAAGCCAGCTGTGCTGACTGGGTCTAGGGGTGCACTACCATTCCCTGTCCTGAAAGAACTGAAAAACTGCAAGCAATTAAAGGAAATCAGCACCCCCCGGGATAGCATAAACAAGAGAAGTAAATAATTATGGCCTGTTCTCACTCCCTCAGCATAGAAGAAATTAATTGCTGCCAGCTAATGGCTTCTCTCTCTCTCTCTTTTTTCTTTTTAAGAGTATTACTAGATCCCTTTTACCAAGGGTTGCAATTCACGACTTGAGAAACATCAGCAGCAGATTTCAAATCACTGAAGTCAACAGCAGTTTTATATTATCTTCAGCACATAAGGGATCAAGTATTAAGCAAGTGTATGTAAGATTTAACTTTCTGGATCCTCTTCTTTGTCAGTTCAGTTTGACCCCCTTCTCTAAGAGACATGGGTGTAACATACTCCTGGACTGCACTCCCATGTAATGCCTCCATAAAGGATGTAAAGGACATTACACTGGTCTCCTGAATCACTGACAAAAAGCAGTCTAACTGAGTACACAACAGCTGTCCTGCATGAGGATAGAAAGGAAACTAAAGTACGCACAGTCTTTTAACACTTTTAAAAAAAATTTTAATGCAACACCATTGGAATAATCTCCCCAGAGAAGTGGTGGGTTTCCTAACATTGGACACTTTTAAGATTCAGCTGGACAGGGTGCTGGGCCATCTTGTCTAGACTGTGCTTTTTGCCATGAAAGGTTAGACCACATGATCCTTGAGGTCCCTTCCAACCTGGTATTCTATGATTCTATGATATCCACTATTACTGTGCAATGAGCAAGGCTGGAAGGCCATGAAGTTCTTTTCTGCTTACTTAATCTATGGCCTCAAAGTTATATTACTTTTACCTTTTTTACATCTGTGTCACCAAGGGCTTCCTATTTTTGCAGAGTTTTTGTAGACAGCAAACATTATTCTCAAGCAGAAGAGGTACTCACTAGAATACTGAAGAAGTTTAAAGCTTTTCAGGTAATAAGATTAAAAATATGTATTTTGTATCTTATTAGTGCTGTTTAACTGGTTCACATTTTGAATTAGCTCATATTTATTACCACCTATAAAAGACTTTGCCTTAAAAAAAACCCACAAGCAATTGTGAAATACCTTTTAATTCCAGCACCTGTGTCAAGATTGCATTGTCACCAGCAATTAAAAAGGAGAGAGCAAACTGAATATAGGCCATACGGACATCAGTTCTCCCCTAAAAAAGATAAAAGGCACTGTTAGCATACAGATTGTACACAACTGCAAAATTAATACTGCAACAATTGATTGTAAGTACTATAAACAGCTAAATTAAACAACTTCTATAAACTTGTTGCACGTAGCCATACACATACATTTATATGCAATACATCCACAGTATGCTCATTTGAAAGACTTCTTGCATTAAGCAGATCAGTCTATTAAAGCTAACATCAAAAAGGATGGTGTCCTGGTTCACATATTTTTTAATTCTCAATATATGAGACGGGCCGTAAATAAAAAAAGAAGAAAACATTAACAGTAGTTTCATGCCAAACTCTGTACACACATCACTGAACATCCTCGCTTCTGCACCGCTTGGTACACTGGTCAATTCACCAAAACACTCAAGAACGGTAATGACAGTAGCGCTGCTGCAATTTCTTACTATACAGGCTTCCAGAGCAGTGCCAGTCTTGGGGACTCCTGCTGCTCGTTGCCATCTTTGAGCTGCAGCGTGTTACGCACATCCCTCAGCTACCACAGCTGCTCATGGAGCTACCCAGGCAATGCAACTGAGACCAGCTAGGAAAAAAAGCTCTTAAAAAAGTGGCTAATATGTTACGAAACTACAAATTCAGGCACAGCGGAAGTCATGAAAGCTTTGCCTGGAAAAGGATCATAGGGTATGAACACGATTTACAATTTTTTGAAACTTACTGTGCAAAATTAAGTTGCATGTAAAAATGCCTGAAAGAAGATACTGACCAGGCTAAAAATAAGGCAGAAGTGACTCATGAAAGTGCTGAAAGAAGAAATAAAGAGCAAGAAACGTGATTTTGCTGTAAGCTTTGGGCCTGATATTTTTGTATTAAAAATTCACCTCTGATAGCCAGTTGTGACATAATAATTTCACTGAAAGCTGAGCAAGAATAAGATATTCAATCTGGTTTTGGAAACTTTTTTCCTTGTACCATACTTGCATATCTAATAAGCTTGTGGTCAAAAGACTAGAGCCAAGCATTTAAATTTAAGGGGTGGAGGTACTCCTAAAGGACAACTTCTGCAGTAAGGTCAAAACCCATGAAATCTGACATTCCCAAAATTGTTTATATATAAAGCAATCAAGTAGAAGACAGAAAAACAAGCACACACCTTTCTCCCTGAAACCACTTTGTACAGTCTCATTTGTCACCACAGATGGCACAAACCCAACACAAATGTATGCATTTATTCTGAAAGTCATCTTTAAAAACTAGAAACAATGTATTAGCATTGAAAATAAATATTGACTTTATTATACACTTATATTTTGAATGAAATAGAAATATTCTTGTTCTAAAACACTGGTTCAGGTCAACCCTGATTATTTTTAGCAAACAGAGGAAACAAGAAATAAAGTTTCTTTTGGAAAAAGAGGAGTGACTTTTTCTACTCACTCACATATCCTCCTTAAGGATTTCTGCCAAGAGATTGTTTAAAACTCCTGGTTATATTTTCAAATGCAATTACTCTGGCTGTACTAGTACTGGGCAAAATCCTCTCTCCATTTCTACAGCTGCAGAACCTCCATTTACTTCAGTGGGACCCAACTGTAATCCACGCATTGGAAAAAAGACTGAGCTCTTCCCAAACACGTCGCTGAATAGTTTTCACAAGTTTACCATCACTTTCACTCCATTTTAGACATTAAAAGGGTAGCCCACAGAAACGATACAGTTGTATTTCACCACAGCTTACTAGAAACAGACAAGGCACTTTGATGTTTTGCAGTAAATTCTACAAAGCAGCATAAAAACAAGGTTATCCTGAGGAGCTCTGCATCCTGACAAGATGAGAAAGGCCAGCACGGGATGGCAAATGAAGAAAGCTATACCTCAAGGGTGCAGGCCAGCTCTCCCACTATTGCAGATACTCAGAAACATCCACTGGGGATTTCCTATATAAGTAGATGGGAAGCTCTTGCCCCACAGATCAGTTCTGCTGCCAATCAGAAACAATCAAGAAGCATTTCAGCCTGACACAGGACAGGAAGGAAGAGGCAAGTTCTTGCAGACGAAAATACAGCAAAGAGACCTTGGTGACAGCTTAGTTTTAAATAATTGGCAGAAGAAAACTGATGGAGCCATGGCATAGCATTTCATGGCACACAGCAGCTTAATTTACCTTCTTACATCTTTTTTTCAATAATCCAGGCAGAAACTTATTATTGAAATCAAAATGGCTATACACATCCCTTGCTGAATCTGGCCCCTGAGCCACCATTGCTGACAACAGGGTAAGGCACACTCGGCTCATCCTAAAAGAAAAGGCAGAGGAAAAACCTGCAGGTTATTTCCAGGATGACAGTTACACAAACAACCAAATCAAGAGATTAAAATTTAAAGAAAGACCTTTTTCCTGTAAAAGAAATTATCCCACTCCACCTCCAACATCCACCCGAGCCTTCAGGAGTTTCAGGCATGAAGCAGTTCTGAGTCAGTCCCAACACGAGCAACCAAGATAGCCGTTAGGAAGGTATCCCCGGTCACGCAAAGCTCTTGCCGCAACTGATGGGAGCTTTAGTTGAATATGTAACCAACCATTTTAGTGACCATCACAATACAGATTTAGGCCAAACACACATTATTCTGCTATTGACAAAGAACTTCAATCTTCTCTGTGAACGGCCTATTTCTACAAGCAGATTTCTTGGACAGAGGCCCCAGTCCTGCAAACGCTTACACGCTTTACTGCCACAGGAATATCCACAGGAGCTACAGCTGATGCTAAAGTTAAGGATGCACACAGCGTAGGCCAAAGTAAAGCTGCATTTTTCGTGTTTTAGCTGAATGACAGAGGTTTTCTTCAGTTCAAGTATGCAGCATGGTCTTCTCACAAACTAAATCCCAAGATCTACACCCAGTTTTGATTCTTGCTCACTGACCAGTGGGAAAATTTGCCTGAGAGTACAGAAGAGAAATTAAAACAACCAAAACCATTACTTTAGGCAGTGATAATGGCAACTGGGAAGGAGGGGAGAGGAAAGAAGGGAAAAGGGAATGCCTATTTATACTCTTCCCAAAAATTAAGCTGTAATGAGAGGCTGGATATTCACTTTATAAAGTAGGATAAAAGGAAGAAAGTGCCAAAAATTAAGAACTCCTAAATTCATGGGAGTTTGCCATTTATTTCAATGGGAACATGACAGGGCCATCGGGTACAAGTCTGCAGACCTCCATCTTCTGAATAGCCACTACCCATTAAGGGTTTTGGAATCTGTCCATCATGTTTCATTCATGGGCAATCTGTAAGAAAGCCACATGATTAAAGCAGAGACCCCAGCTAGACATACCACCACACTAAAATCCCTTTGCACATCAAAGAGGTAGCACAGAAAAAGCAGAGCATATACCATCAGAAATCTGCAGCTTCCTCTATGCAGGTTCTAGAAGGATTTCTCCAAAAGCTGTAATCTTTAAATGCTTAATAAGAAGTGCAGATCTTGCATAGTTTCAAAATTTATTTTACAATATACCTATCCACTCGTATTTGGGTTTCTATGTACAGTTAAAATGCTTGTTGCAATAGAATCAACTGAGTGGTGCAGGAAGCGCGGTTGTGTCCATGAGGTGGAAAGCAGAAAATGCTTTTCTAATTCTGGCCTGTCCAAAGACCGAAAGACAAGTCATTGTCCTTGGACAAGTCATTTGCAGTCTCTATTTTTTTCTCTCCCTTCCTCTTCCTCACAGGTTTGTATTAAAATTTCTCTAGCACTTGGAACTTCTCTCACCCTGTCCACAGAGCATGGGAAATTGTTGTTTAGACTGGACTAGATAACATGAGTGCTTAAATTGGCCTAAAATGGCCTTAGATTTAAGAGACAGGAAAAGTTACAGAGGAAAAGCCAGTCTGAAAGAAAAAAAATCTATTCTAAACATGGAAATCTGACTACAAAAAATACAGGGAAATAAAACACTCAAGAGCAGCTCTCACGAGACAGACTGCTCAGCCTCTGTGAACTACAAGAAAGCCCATTCCTCCCTATTCCACGCAGTACATTTCACTTCATAAACCAAGTAGAATTAAAACAATAGGACTCAAGATACCATCCACTTTACATCTCACTAGGACAGGCACAACTGATGGAAACTACAGCCTCAGGAAAGTATCACAGAGCAACAGATTTTGTATTATATCAGAGCTTCCACCTTGCAAAGACTTCCACGTGCAATTATTTTATGAAATGTGGAACAGTATCATTAAATAAAGGTGGATTATTAGCAGTAAGTCAAGCTGAATTTTGCAACGTCTTGTACACATGTGCAAGACCCAGACAGCCCGTCGGGATCAATTCAGTGCAACCGACAGAGATTCTCCACAACAGTACAGAGAAGACTTACGTGTGATTTTCCGAATACAAAGCAGCATAGACCAATCTCATGTAGGAATGGATCAACTTTTTGACTATGTTCATTCCCACAACAGAAAAATGGGAGAGGTCACTGGCTGTCCTCAGTAAAATGGCTTCTAGAGCTTGAAAGATTAACAGCATCTGTAAGATACAGAAATATGTTAATACCTGGCAATATCAGGTACAGCTTGAAATGATAAGCTGAGCAAACAGTAACAAACACTATTAAGAGTAACCCCACCACAAGAGGAAAGCTTCCCCAATATGAAGGCGCAGTTACCTTCTGAATTCTCTCCCAAATTAATGCTTGCTCTTCTAAACGATTAGCTCTGAGAATGCGAATTTCCAAGGAAGCCCCTATACAGATGCTGTATGAAAGACTAGAGAACCACAGGTCAGCCAACTCCTCTTTTTTTTGAGTAGCTAAACTCATGAAATTCAGTAGTAGGGAGGGACAACCTCTGCTGGAAGCCCAAGCCAACGTGCTGACTGAAGGTCTGTACAATCCTGGACAAATAAACTGAATGTAAATGAGGGTTCCCCCTCAGACATGAATCGAGACCTACATGCATGATTTATCTGCGTACGCACAACAGCCGCTTCTGGGGATGCAAACACCAACTGCAGTGCAAACCTCAGCACAGGCTGATGGATCTTGAAGGCCATTTTCCAGCTGGAGGCCAAGGCCTAGGGCTAATGAACCAACGCTTTAAGAGACAATTGCTAGTAAGTGCACAATGAAATGTGCTGGAGAAAACAACCTGAGCTGCTCCAGCCTTGCAGTTAACTCCTTCTAGATGAATCCAGAGTCCACACAGCACTGGGACTGTATTCATTGCAAGTATTAGCCTCTATTGGCAAAAGGATCTTGAAGAAAGCATGTCACTGAACATGACACAGGTCGTCATTACACAGACAAAAATGATAATCTAAGGCAAAGACCAAAAAGTGGAGGTTAAAAAGAACACTATCCAATTCTACACTGTAAGCAGATTTAGGTTAATAATGCCGCCACAGTATTCACAGTGAAGAGAGTTTTTTAATTCTTTAGTTCATTCATCATATTCTGTGAGGAAAAATTGTGTCCAGCTCAGTTGAGAAAAATGAGGTCAACTTTACCAGTGGCTTCCTAGAAATACTGATGTATCAGGGAGATATCTAGTTATCTAAAAACAATTACTTTCACTGGACTATTTTTTTTTTGTTTGCTTAACTGCTTCTGTTGACCCCCTTATTTCATAAATGGTCTTTTGATAACATTTAAAGAACCTTAACAGCTTGATTTTGGCAGGACTACTAGTTGTGCGTATCATTAAACCCCAGAACATCTTTGCACTTAAAAGGACATTTCCCACTTGATCAGTGCTTCTGTGACTTCCAGGAAAAAAAAAAAAAAACAAAACACCATACCAACTTATCAGTTATTTATGCCACAAAGCATTTATTCGGCAGTTGCTCTCCCAGCCGGGATGCACGCTGCCAGTCATTAAACTGTAACACTCACAGACAACTTACTTCATTTTCAGGCTTCCTTTCTCCATCCAGAAGTTTGAATATTTCAGCACACTCCATGGAAATTTTTATGTATCCCTCCACGACATCATATATTTCAGGTGATGGCAGCGTCTTAGCAACGGAGACGAAGGTCTCCAAACCTGCAACGAGAGAGTTTCACCCCGGGAGCCCACGCCTCGCGTGTAACACACCACCAGCCGTCCCCCAGGGCCTGGGCACGCCGGCGCTGCCGCCCGGGGTCTGCGGCGGCCCACGCCGTACGGGGGCAGCACGTGCGCACGGTATTAGTAACAGCAATCATCATCATCATCCCCACGACGTCGCTCTGGGGACAGGAGACGTCTCCGGGCTCCCCGGGGAGCCGCTCCGGCCCCAGCTACGCCGGCGGAGCACGCCTTTACCTCACGACCTCACCACCCCACCGGGCACGGGCAGAGCCGAGCGCCCCCGGCACGCCCGCCCGCCGGCCGGCCACCCCCCGCCCGGCCCGGCCCGGCCCCTCACCCTTCCCNGCAGGAAGCGGAGGTCGCCTCTTCCCCGCCGCGGCCCCGCTGCCAGCGGGGACGGGGGTGGCGGTGCGCCCGGGCCGGGGAGTGGGGCTGGGCCCGGGCCGTGAGCGAGCAGCGGCCGGCTGGGAGCAGCGGGGCCGCGCCTCTCCCGCCGTGAGGAGCCGAGGCCCGGCTGCAGCGTGCAAGGGCAGCCTTGTCCGCCCCCGGGCCGATCTCTCTCCGTGAGATTTCCCCGCTTTGCTGCGCCTCCCGCCTCTGCCCCAGCTGCCTTGAGGCTCGTACAGAGCCCTCTCCCCAGCAGCGCTGCCCCGCGGCCTCCCCGGGCCTCCCCTTCGGGGCTTTCCAGGTGGAAAATGCCCCAGCTCCGAAATCCCCCTCCGCTGGCAGAGGCCTAGTTTCGTGAGGGAGCCGTAAGCACTTGGCTGCTCGTTTCTGCTGACGGACCTGCCCCGTCACACATTTCAGTTGCCGCTTCCTTGCCCAAAACTGCCCTGTGTGTACGGTTATCGCATGTCGCAGTCCCCGGGGCGAAAAGCAAAGGCACTTTGTACATGTGCGTGCATAAAAGCATAAACTACCCTTTGCATAATGCACGTATGTGTTTGGTTGTCAGCACAATCAGTGCCCGAGTGGACAAAAAGTGTCAAAAATAGTTACCACACCTTTTCTTTCCTGCCACTTCTCTCTCGGGATGCTTTGGTCGCCTCATTGGAAGCGCAGCTGCGCGGTCCTGACCGGTACCACTGAGGGGTGAAAGCTCCTGGGGTAGGGGGACTTCAAAAGCAGATCTCCAGCGCCCTGCAACAGTCTCTCCTCCATTGCTGCTCCCAAGGCCGCGCAGGTTTTTGTCCCCACTGGCATCACAGTTTCACAGGACTGCAGTCCCATGCAGCGCTGAACTGAGGAGACACAAACTTTGGAGTGGAAGGGGAAAGCACGGGGTGCCAGGAAGCAGGGAGAGGAGAGAACTTCTTCAGATGCTAGGGAAAAGGTAAAATGGTTGTCATTTGCAAAAGCAACAGTCATAAACTGATTTCCAATTCACAGGCTGTGTTTCCATTACATTTTCAAATCTGTCTAGTTAAAATACCTCATATAAATGCTAATAATTACAAACAAATAATTAGATGCTATACAAGGGTACTGGTCACCTGTCAGCCTGTGATACACGTTACTCAAGGTGGCCAAATATATTGTTCTCTAGACTTAGATTGAAACCAGAGGTTTTGCTTTCAGCAAGAGTTATTCCAGGAGAAGCAAACCGATAAGGAGGAATGGAAAAAGTCTTGTTCCAATAAACTGTTAGATATGAAACGCCGACGGTTGAAACAGTACTGGAAGATAAAGGAGATTGTTATATTATGTCAGCAAGAGAAAATGAAAATCAAGTTAGAGATCTATCCAAAATTAATTCTTTTTCCTATTTACAAGTGATAAATAAAAGCAATATTAATATTTTTATGGTTTTCCTGACATGAGTTTTTGTTAAAGCTGTTTTTTTTAACAAAATACTGTTTAAAAAAGTGATCCAGAAGAGGGCAACATTAACAGCCATTCTAGGATTTAGGACGGACAAATGCTTTAATGTTGATGGAAGATGCTGCGGTATTTGGAGAGCAGATGGTGAAGTAAAATAAAAGAAGGTGAAGTTAGAAGGCACAAAAGGGTAAAATAAAAGGAGTACATGAGACTGGGAAAAAAAGGAAACGTGAAAATATGAATTTCTAGATGCTAGGTACAAAGGCTTTTTAAAAATAATTTAGAAGAACAAGCCTAAAAAGCATCTTAATGCTGCTAGTTACATCATACTCCAAACTCTGCTAATCATTTATGATATTTCCAGAAATACTTCATGTTAACTCAATAGATTTCAACTATTTTTCTGCTTGTTTTAATAGCAGTTTCATTTGGAATTCACCATAGTATAGCAAATTCTATGCAAAGACACAATCCAATTCTTCCGTAAAATTCTGTTTAATTCTTCTGTAAAACATTATTGATGGGTTGTTCTGGATGATGGGAATCCTTTGTTTCAACCTTACAGTTTTCTTGAAAATTAATTGAAGGTATGCAGATATACAAATGCATTTGCAATTCCAGAAACTGGGGGGCACATAATATGGAAAGTAAATAACATTCTCAAGAGGGAGTTGTTTCGTTTTTGAGGGGATGAAAAGGAAGGCTAGAGCTAGTAGAACTGAAAAATATTTATGTAACACAGCTTTTAAAAGGCTCAAAGCACCTGTACTGGTATCTTCTAGGTAAAAGTCATAGTTGTCAGACTTATAAGCCTGATCACTATCATCACATCATATTTCATAGAATATCTAGTGTAAAAATATCACTGCAAAATGCTAGTGAAAATTATTTTAATTTCAACTTTAAATTCAATTATTCTCTCCCCTCGCTGCCTGAGTAGCTCTCATAGGCTTTAATGAGGATGATGAGGTACACTGTTAGTTTCACTTCAAGCCAGATTACTTCCATGTTCTTGCCACAGTGTACTTTGAAGCCTATGTCCTTTTCTTTCTCTATTATTTCTATGACAATTTTCCTCCCCCAAGTCTGTTTTTTGGCCGGCTCCATTCATGGAGGTCCGATCGAAGAATGAGACATCAGGCTCAGACAAAGTTCATCTGCTCTGTTGTGCCTACACGTTTAACAGATGTAAGCAGTGAATGACTCAAGTATTAATTTCTGAGCTGCCCAGTTTTCAGTAAATTGAAATACACTTCTGTGATTCTTGCCAGATGAACATATAATCATATCCAAGATACACATTGCCCCTTTGGCATTTGCTAGTCTGAAAAATAATTCTCAGTCCCTCTCATGAACCTTAGCTCTCGCCCTTGTTCAACAAACAGTTCCAGATACAAAACTAATGGAGCCAAGTGACCTTTTCCTGCATCAGCCATAATCTGACCTACTGGCTTGAACAGTATCTAGAGTAACAAGCCCCAGCCCTGCAGGCCTGCCTAATTTGCCTTTGCCTCCCAAACTTGAACATTACTCCTAGCTCTAGGATCCTCACTCATGCAATCCTGAAGACAAAATCTTTTGGCGGATTAGGCTGGTTCTTACCCAATAGCTTCATCAAGGTCTATCTTCTGGTTTCAGCCATAAACTCCCCTGCCCTGCTCACCCAGCGCCTATCTCTGGCCTTTAGCTATAGCTCAGCAATACTTGCTGTGCCAGCCCTCTGGCTTAAGTCTGTTGAGACGAATGTGTATCATTTCCTAACCATGCCCTGGTGACCCTTTCTAAGCTCAGCCTGATCTCCTGGCCTGCAACCTCACACTACAGATGACCAGCTATCCCTATGAGTGGGGCTGCTGATAGACCCATACCTAAACAGAACTATACAGCCCGTGCTAATCCCAGATCAGACTTGACTTTTAAAACCACTGATGTTTGGTTTAGCGGAGCCCCTGCCAGTTACAGTACCACTGCACCACTACTGCTCTCAGTGGTGGTATCACTTAATGGCCATGTATGATCTGTGATCCCCTACTCCAAACTAATTTTGGTCTAGAGCATGTAGGAAATGCAGTAGTTTCTTATCATGAATTTTTCATTTGATGTATAAATTAATTATAGAAAGCATTCAGAGGGACTGAATTTCATCAAAAATCACATGTTTAAAACTGTTGTTCTCAATGTTCTTTCATGGCTTGCAGAATTATTTCATAGCAAAGTTTCCTGCAGTTTTTCTCAAAATTTCAAGTTCCTGTGTGACATACATCTGTTTATCAGACCCTTCCACTTTCCAGCCTTTCACACCTGAGGCTTTCACACCTGGGATCACAGGGAGAGAGGGTGGATGCTGCCAAGAGATGGGCTAAGCGTCAGGACCGCTTCCTCAACACAGCCTCGCAAGAAGGGGGTATTACCAACACAGCCCAACACCATCACTCCTTCCTCATCACGCGTCCAAATGCCCTGTGCCCCATACTCCCACCACCCTTGCTCTCATCAGCCCAGTGCCAGCTCACACGCTTGGAGATACAGACATTGCAAAGCTTGAGTTCCAGAAATTTAGAAACAAGGGGTCTGGGCGATGCACAAGAATGGTGTATGGACTCAGGAGCTGAGTGGGCAGGCTGGGCTGAGGCAATAACCCTAGTGAAACTGCCCTGCAATGCCAATGCCTCTCTGGCATAAGCAGTTACAGTAATTTAGTAAAACCACAACTTTTTTTGCTCTTGATGCTGAAAAACAAAATGACCCCTCCTCCTCCAGTTGCTTAGTTATTTCAGCTGGAGCAGCACTTTTCTGAATAGCTAAAGGAGCGCATTTTAAAACCTGACTAATGACAGTTTATCTTCCCTACCATTACACTAGAGCCCTATCAATATCAAAGGACCTAACTCGCCTGCGGCGTCAGCAGTACGAATGTGCATTAGCACCAGGGTTTTGAGCCAGGGCACAGTATGAGTTGGGAATCAGGCTGCCTGCCCAGATGCTGAAGATGGATGGAAAGATCAGAAAAGAAAGGAAGAGGACAGAAGAGTGGGAAGGTCAGTGAGCAGGCTGGGATGAGCTAGAGGAGGTATAAGCTGAAAGCAGCTAAGGGTATCTACTTGCAATAAACTGAGTAAACCCTTTAGTTCAATGTACAGAACAGGACCTTTGGCACCACGGGATAGTTACATCCAGAGGTGGAAAAAGGGTATCTTCCATGCAAACTGAAATCCTTTCCACCTTCTACACATGGAATAATCTTCAGCCATCATCAAGCCTGAGTTACTTTAACCATAGTCACTGAGCATCTCTTCAGAATTTACCATAGAACCCTCACAGTCCTGAGAGGAAAAGCGAGCACTTAGAAACAATGCAATATTATTTTCAAATTTTGTTATTTGCTTCTAATTTCGGGGTGCTCACATTGAATTAGTGTGAGGTCTGGATCTCAAAACTGTTAACTCTCACTGATTAGATATTGATACGGGCTACTCTTTTCTGAAACACTACCAGTTTTGCATGCCTTTGCATACCTAACTTGAGAGACCTTGAGGCCCGATTTTCCAAGGCTTTTGAAAAAGCCACCAATTTTTCAGTGCTTTGACATTGATTCTGTGGCTTTAAAAAGCTGCTGTCTTGAGTTTCAAGTATACAAAATCGTTAGTTATTTTGGAAAATCTTAGCCAAAATACATATTAAAGGAGAAACAGTGACAAAAACCAGCCAAAAGGCAGGCTCATAAACCCATAATAAGGCACTTTCACAAGTAAACAGGCTGATTTCCAAGACTGTGGTCCACCCAGCAGCTCTGTCCTAATGTCCTTCCTAAACTGAGAGGCAAGATGCATAGTCTCTTCCAGTCCGTCTTTTGAAGATTCCTGTCAGGAAGTGACGTGGGATGACTTATGTGCTTTAGGAGGGCAAGGGCAACAAAGCCAGGACATTTTTCTTGGTGCGTTTGTTCTTCCACCTTAGGTCTTTTTTGTTCCTCTTGTTTTCAGCAGTAAGCTGTGTGAGATGGGGCATGCCTCTTACTTCATGTCTGTACAAGTGCCCTGGTGTACTGCTAGAAAAAATAATCTGTGTACAGGAGAGGTGCCAGTAAGACTGGCAGCATTTGGGAGGATGAGGAGCGGTGACCCTTCTGCTGCGTGCGATGAGGAAGTTGGAATGAGATTTCATTTGGATGGAATGAAACACAAGATTGGTTTTACAAACGTCATATGTTACATCTTACTGCTTTTTTGTGAAGTGGTCAGGGTCTCTATTATGTGCTGATTAGTTTGGCCAAGAGCTGACTATGCAGGAAGTAGCTTATGACCACAAAACTCAAAACTTGTTAGCTAACTTGGCTCTCTCTGAGGTGAATCCAAAAAATAGCAGAAAATAGCAAATATTTCCCCTCCTTCTAAAGCTACCGGGTGAAGTACTGTACTCTGTATTCATTCAAACTTCTTCTTACATGCATGAGAATGTTTCCTAACTACGGCTTGCAGAATTGGTCCTCTCAAGTTCAAATTACTGCACACTTGAAGATCTTGTTAGAACTTAAAATCTGTAGCACCCTGTGAAAACTTAGAGCATCCAAAACACATTTAGAATTGAAAAAACACGACAGGCTTCTCTACCACTATTTCATTCTTGTATCCATAGAAATAGGAGTTGAATTGGGAAAAATGTGCTATGTTATTTTAAATAATCACCATATAGTGATTACTGTAAAGCATGTGCTTTGTTTTAACCGGTCTGACACTCATTTCCATAGAAACAGGGAGAGGATAGCAGCCCACTTGTTTGAACTGTCTTGTAGGTTTCATTGGTGTCAGAATGCAGGAATATAAAGCATTTAAAAATGTGGGAAAAGTCTGGCGTTTTATACTTCAATTTTTTTTTTTTTTTACCCCAAAAAGCCAAAGACAACATTAGTGAACTTCTTCAAAACTTTATTCTGGGAGAAGAGAATGAAAATGACATATATCAGCTCCCACTAAATTTATTGGGGACAAAAGAGGAAGAAAAAGCAATAGGAGGTATAGTGGGGAGATATGTGTTTATATATATGTGAAAAAGTATTCTGAGATTATATATTTCTGATAATTTTTGTTACTATGCTATAGATCTTGTGATTTTTTTTTACTAATAGAAAATGTTAGGCCATCTAACTCAACTGTCTTCTATTATTTCACATTGTTTGTTTATTTCCTAACTGACAGCATTAATTTTATTTGAATTTCCATACACTAAGCCATGATGCGAGTTTCAAATTGGCAGTTTGGCTGAAGTTCAGAGAAAAATGAATAATATGGAGAAAAAAGAAATTAAGAGCTCAGGTTTTGGCTTTACTCTTGCAACACTTCCATGCAACAACACAGTTCCTGCATTTCTGACACTGTGAAATGATTTATTTTCTCCCCAATTTCAAAAGACAGAAACTGCTTGAAGCAGACATGATATCTAGCCTGGATTCTAACTTACAGGCTTTCATTTTTTCTTTGGGGAAAAAATGGATCTCACTCCTGTTGATCATAAGGAAGGGCCAAGGCTGAGAGATTCTGTAATTCTACATGCTGAACACGTCTGGATTAGTTATATTGTCTTCCAACTACTGAGCATTGCCAGCTTGTAGAAACTGCTTTCAAGGCTATGGCAAAGAAACACATTCTGCACATCAGGATAAATAATACTTTCTGCCTCCCTACCTTTGTGTTTTACACTGCTGTCTCTAACTATAAAGTACTCCCCATAGCAGAGAATAGCACGGACTACCAAAAACATTACAGATGTTAGGTTAATGTTGAATAGCAAAGTAGCCCCCATTCAGGGGGGAAGGGAAGAAAAAAAAGAAAAAAAAGTCAACGCCTTTTTACTAAAAGCATGTCTTCAATTCCTGTTGGCTGCAATGTCCGTAAGTTGCTCTCCTCCATAGGAAGGCTCCCCTAAAAGGCAGATATCTACACATAGGAGCACCCTGCTGCCTCTTGTGTTGTTATTCAACCCTCACTGCCTCACCTCCCTGGAGGTTACCTACAACATTTCGAACCTCTCCCAGTTCAGTCATTCCACTTGAAAACTGCCTTTGCCTTTGGGTTATACCTGCGCAGTGCCAAAAGCATACCAGGCTCCTTCCTGCACCACTGGATGGTCTTTTTCTTACTGCACCACGGGGCTAGAAAAGGCAATGTTATCTCATTGGAAAGAGAAGTGCAGGAAGTGTCAGATTAAATGATCAGGTATGGCAAGATCAAGGGAAAAAATGAGGAGTAGGCAGGAGACTCCCACGAGCCTCCTTCCAGTACCACAGTCGGAAGGCACAGGGTAACTGGTGCAGTTCAGAGGCAAACACTGTCCTTATCTGAAGCAGCCAGAAGGAAGAGCTTCACACACCTGGCAGAGCTACTGTTCTCTCTTCCCAGCCATGTTTGCAGTTGCAGATGCTTCAGAGCTATTCTATTTTATCCTGTTACTTCGGCATCTTTGATCCCATTTATCTGAGTTCAGTAAAACTTGATGCAATGTCCCTGACCTCAGGCAGGTTCATGTGAAACCTGGTTTGCTCTTATCTGCCCAAGATTAAGGAAGCATGACTATAACCTGTGTGTTATCCCGTTGTTGTTCTGTGTGTGAAGAGGGAAAGGGTGAGGAAAGCAAGTGGATTTGGATTCAAACGTGAAGTTCAAGCTGGTCAAAGTTCAGTGTAACCTCCAGAAAGAGGTGCCAAAGTTTGGAAATTCAAAGCTGGACGTCATCCAACTTCAGTTGGAGCAGGAGGAGAGCAACGGATTTAACAGAATTAGTTTTGTTCCGTCATCTCTCACCTATTCACTCATGTTTTTTTTCAGGAGAAAGGAGATCAGTGTGAACATGCATGCCAGGATGTAAACAGCTAGATGTTCTTGCCTACCTGCTTTATATCCAAGCACAACCCCAGGGCAGAAGATGCTTTCATGCCCCATTTCCAGTGTTGCTTCTAGGCTCTCTTTCTTGAGGACAGCTCAGGAACTAGGAAATGAGTGTCCTGATTTATTCTCTTTAGTCCCTTGTACCTTAAAAGGAGATCCAAATTATATCTGAAGGTGGCCTAGCAGGCTGTAACAACAAGTTGTTTGAACTTCCCACTGGTTTACTTTTCAGTCTTACAAAAGATTTCAGGGAACAACCTGAACTCCCTCAAAGTAACTTCAAGATGTTTTCTCACTTTGAGATGAATGCTTTAAGCAAGGCTACACACTTCAAACTCAGCTATGCTGAACTGCATGGGTCTTAAAGCTAAAGGCTGCGATAAGGTGTTGTCAGGCAACAACGTGAGGAAACAGAGACAGTTTCTTTTGCAACATGGAAGAGTCAGAGCCATTTCTTGACACGGCTGTTTGCCCACTGAAATCCCTCATCCAGGGATCCTGCCGGCCAAAACTGTCAGCTGGGTTTCCCCCCCGAGACCAACGCATAAAGACAGGAGCCGGGCTGGAGAAGTAGACTTGGCAGGATCTGGCATGTGGGGTGAGGAGGTCTGAGGGAGGGAAAGCAGGGAAGTTGCGCTGCGGGGACGGGGAGTGATGGGGAGCACCTTGCATGTGGCTTGGGAAAAATACAAGCAGGGGAACGTTGTCACACGAGTCAGGGTGTGCGTGTAAGTCCGTGACAGCTCTCCAAGCATTGCCAAGCGGGAATGAGGGGGGGGAAATAAGTTAAAAAGAAAGCCCTGCGCACGGGGTCTGAAGGCGAAATTACGCCTTTTCGCCAAGAGGGAGGTGCCGGGACCTCGAACTGCCCGGAGAGGGGTGGAGAGAGCCGGGGGAGGGCGGGCGAGGTGCAGCCGGGTCTGAGTCAGCCCGGCCCGCACGATGCGCGTTGAGGGCAGTGCCAGGCACGGCGCCGCCGAGAAGCCTCTTCCCTTCCCCACCGCCCTCCTGGGCTCCCCGGCGGCGGCGACGCGCCTCCCGGGGTCCTGCGCCGGCCGGGCTCCCCTCCCGCCGCGGCGAGGGGCGGTTGCGCTACGGCCTCGGCCTCGGGCAGGGCTGCTCCGCCCTCCTCCGCCTCCTCCCGCGCCCCGCCGCC
>VYZW01056207.1:42294-118912 GCA_013401315.1 Balaeniceps rex
GGCTCGGGGCTGTGCCGCGGCGGCCGGGGGGCTCCGTGGGGCTCAGCGGTGGCCGGCGGGGCAGGAGGAGGGCACCTGCGCCCCGCCCGCCGGGCAGGGGTCTGGCGGCGCTCCCGGCTGCCTGCCCTCCGTAACGCCTCAGGAGGGGAGCCGTCGTGCCCTGGCACCCCCCGGACAGGCGCGGGCGTGAGGTGCCCGCGCTCTCCGCCGCGGGGGGGCCGGGGCTGCCTGCCTCCTGCGCTCCCCGGCCCGGTGGCGGTCCCCGCCCGAAACAGCTCAGAAAGCTGCGTGTTGACCGGCGAGCTCCAGGCACGTCGTGTCCCGGGGCCAGGACGCCGGCCTGCACCTCGGGGAGCACGGGCGCATGATTCAGATGTGCCGTAGCTGCGGCACCGTGTGAAGGAGGGGAGGGAGGAAGAGAGGGTTAAGAGCTTCCAGAGGGGTCAGGTGGGAAGGGGCTTGAGGGCTTGAACTGTCGGTTTCTGCTCAGCTGCGCAGTGGGGAAGTTATGCGTGGATCGGCCAGGGCCTGACCCAAAGTGCGTGGAAGTCCCTGGAAGGATTCCCACTTTCTCCTGGAGACTTGGAGTCGGGCCCTGAACGAGCCGTCCTTAACTCTGGTAGCGAACGAATGCTGCACTTCTCTCTGCAGCTCGTAGTGCTGGGATGGTGAGAGTCACTTCAAAGTGAGCAGAGGCACTAGGTGTCATTCAGAAATCACATTTGTGATCACTGCGAGGGTGCTGTGTCAGTACAAAATGAAGTGACTGTAGAAACGTGAAAGATGTTCTGGTTTCCAGTAGAACGAAGCAGCACTCTTTCTTTTCTGTTTGAGAAAACTGCACTCTTGTAACTTTTCTTGTGCTCCAGGACATCTCACTGCTGTTATGAAGTTATTTAGAAGAGCGGTTTCTCTCCTTTCTGTATCTTCACAGTAAGCACAGCATATTCCTGGCAGTTGCAAGCTTAAGGAACTGCCTCTAGGGCAGAAAGCAAACCTTACCCTTAGTGAACTGGGCAGAACTTTCCAAAAGCCAGTTGAGTGTGCCCGAACAAAGTTAGTATATAATTAATAGTCCAAATGTGTTGTTATGCATATTAATATAGTTTGTGTAAATACAGTTCAAAATGCTGGTGATGGTTCTGTAGAAACTATTTTCTCAGCAATAGGAAAATATAGTTTGTGATTTTAGTATTGTGTCCAATTCCTGAACATTTCTAAGCAAGCAACCACCAAAGATAAAGACCAGAATTACATACTTGGATAAACTACATTTCTTCTGTTAGATTCCTTTCACATGTAAAAGGCTTTGAAATGCTTGCTATCTCATTCTTTGGTGGTTTTTTGGCTTAACTGCTGACTTGTAGATGTTAGTTTTGGAATCACGTGGTAGTTCACAAGACAATAAAATAAATGTTCAAATTTTCCCTTTCAAATAGCCGCTGAGTTAAAAAATATCCCTCTAGTTTATCTAGGAAAGTTCCTCTCACAAAAGTCCATTCACTTTTCAAATGAAGTTATTTAGATAAGGTTATCCAAGGTACATTTCAGAAGTACAGCTGTATTCAGTATTCATTGTGCACTGAACTTTCCAAATAGGTAGAATGACCAAGGAAAAATCTCTGTCTCACAAGAGATCAGTATTAAAAATGTCACACAAACAATTCAGTAAATAAGATGTAGAAAGGAAAATCAGATTCCAAAATTCTTGCCAGACTGGGAAGTTTCCAGGCCTGAACAAATTCTGCTCACATTTTCTTTTTACTTTTAACGTGGAGATCAAATCCAGAATGACAGAAAAGACCAAAAATGCTACTGGAGCCTTTTAAAAAAAGGTATCCAGAGCACACGGAGAAGTTTTTAGCTACTTCAAAAGAAGGTGCTGTGGGCCAGGAACTGTCCTACCTAAGATGGCACCCTGCAGTGCCATCCCCACTCTGTTTTAATACCTGTTAAAAAATTACAAGCTCCGTAACAGCAGCTTCAAGCTGAACTTCTAGAGTTGCTGAATTGCCTTATTTGCTCCCTCCCTCAGCAGGAACAGCGACTTGATTTTCATAAGCTCTGTTGAATTTACGTGAAAACAAATCTGTCCCGTTTAAAGGGGCAGCGCCTGCAGCTGCCAAGGTGCAGGCAGCTCCTGGGGGATTATCCCAAGGAATGAGGAGCAGGGAGCTGGCTCCCCCGGCTTTACCCATCACCTGCACTTCCACTCTTCTGGAAAGGGTCAGGTCTAACCCTGCCCTTCTGAGGGTGAAGCTTCCAGGTGTCAGGTTATAGGTTTCCACGTGCAGCCCGCGCCGTAGCAAAAGGAACCGAGATCTGCACCTTGAAAGTGTTCTGCACGATTTGATCTGGTACTGGGAATTCAGAAGTGCACAGAGAATTGGAAGGCCAGTTGCTTAAATTTTTCCTCCTTTTCACAGATTTCAGGCTTTTATACTCATATTATCAGGTGCATACTTTTTTGGGTCATTGCCTTTTCCGCTCTGTGTGTTTCCAGCACCAGATCTCTACCTCCGCAGCCCAAACTCTGTTCCTGTCTCCTTCCCCCCACCCCATTCTGACAGCTTTCTATAATCACTTCCCAGACCGCTGTCAGATTGCAACAACTGCACGTGTAATCTTTGTTGTTCTCTTTAGGTATGTATTAAATTGTGCTAGCAATTCTAACCTGCCCAGAGCCCATTTGTTAATCACAGAACCTAGCTGCTTGCTTGCGGCAACACAAAGATGACCCCTCTTGGGATCTGTTTGATGTTTTGGAAAGGGGAGCAGGGAACAGCGTATGTGGATAGTGAAGGGTTATTCTTTTTTTATGTTTGACTTGTATGTATTTCCCTGTTTAGAAAACTGTGGTCATTTTTATGGATTGCTTCACAGAACAGAAGCAGTGAAACTAGTACAGTATTTATCTCTGCCTTTTCATAAGAGGTTGGCAGCTCTGGCTGCAAGTAGAATCTCTTCATTTGGTTATTGCAGGTCAGTTGCTATTGTGGTCTTGTTATTACTCTTGCCCTTATAGGCTGTAGAGCTGCAGGTTCTTGTTCTCATATGTTTCTCAGTCCAGCTTTTAACTATGAAAAAAAAAATGTTGGTGGTGTTTGGTTTTTTTTTTTTTGAGACATTTCTTCACTGTGCAACAACATTTTATGAATTGGTATGTGAACTGGTATTTTCTAGAGAGAAAAATCTCCTGAAAGAAGACTCCAGCAGCAGTTGTAGATCAAACTTTGTGAGGAAGATTCAGTGTCAATAAGCAAAATTAGTTTCTCCTTTTAATAACAGGAGATATTGGAGGTAAAGTAATATTGATACACAAAATACTTAAAGATCTGCATAATCTATTCTTCTGTAGCAGTTTGGTGGCAACAAAGAACATATTTATTAATTGCATTGGTTATTGAAAGTGGAGGTTTGCTCTGAGGTCTGCAGTACTCTGTGTGATTAATTTTTAAAAGTGGAATCCAAGCATTTATGCCGAAATTTGAAACGGAAAGCTGAAGGTTTGGAAGAAGAGAGATTTAGTCCACGGTTCTTTCCTTAGATCTTCACGCATATTGCTTTGATCCTACAGCTAGAGAATTTTCTTAGCCTCGTGCCTACTCTTCAAAACACCATCTAAAATACCTTTTCACCAAAATATTTATTCACGTCCACAGTTTCATTCCTACTTGACAAAGCTCTGTCCTCACGTTGTTTTTCTCAGTGATCACTTGCAGCTTTCACATTTCAGATCAGGTCTCAATCCAGGAGACTGAAGGCTGCTGTGAATTTTGCTAATTCTGCAGTCTCTGGGAGCCAAAATCCTAAATACTCTGGGGTCCCAGGAGATGGCCAGAAGTGAAGAGGGGCACATTTTTCAAGAAATCAAGGCCACATGACAGCTGTTTCCTCACAGCGCCTCTCTGTTTAAGGACTGGTTCCCAAAACAGGCAAAATAAGGAGCTGGCAAACCCAGCAAACTTATATACTATACTCATACTTAATTCCTATACTAAACTTATATACCTATACTGGTGCTATAGAAAGCCCAGCTGTCTGCTACCAGTGCTGCTGAGGGAGAATTGGTTTTGCTGAGGATGGTGGCATTTCCTCAGGAGCGTGTACATTCCCAACAGCAGGAGTCACTGCTCCCTCGTCTCATCCTCCTGCCCTCCTTGCTGGCAATGGTAAAAGTGCTCGGCTCTCCCCCTTGGCCCTCTGTCCTAGCCCTGCTCCTTCTCCCACCTTTTTCCCGTCTGCTGCAAAAGTGAACTGGCCTCTTATCTGTCTGGGAACAAATTCCTTCTCTCTGGCAACACTGAGGAACACCCATTCACCTTTTTTATACCCCTTTCTTCTTCTTCCTCTTTCCTCCATGCTACTTTGAGCTTAGGCTTTCTGCTTGAACTGGCCTCCTTCGCTCACTTCATCAGTCAGTCTCCCTTTCTTTTTACCTTAGTCCCAGCCAGGTTTTCTGGGCGGCTTTCAAGAAATGTGGCTGTAACCGAAGATCAAAAATGAAGTAACTGTGTGATTGCATAACTGGGCTGAAGAATGACTTTCTGGATGTGAACAGAAAAAGCAGCCACTGCTTAGGTAGAACCTTTTAATCTGTGTCTGCTGGTGTCAACTTTTCTTTCTTTTTCCAGAACAGTTCAGGCAGAACTAGGCATTGCTTTAACTCCACGGACTTCATCTTCTGACCCAACAATAGAAAACAAATGGATCTAATGAAAAAGCAAACCAGTTCACCCAGGAAATATAATCTGATCCTGTGGCCTTTCTGCATTAAAAGTTTCCATTAAGTTCTGTGGCATTCACCCATCCCAGATTCCCCCAGGCAAAAGGAAAGCAAACAAATGCTTCGAGCAAATGCTTTGTTTGTAATAACGTGGCAGGATCAATCATTACTGACCACAATGATGCAGAGGTTTTTTTGTTGGTTTTGTGTTGGTCAGATAAAATCCTGTTTAAATTTTCTTGAGTCAATTTTGTTGACTCACCGTGGCAAGCGGAGCTTGTCCTTTGACCAGGATATTTAAAGAGGTGCTAAAAGGAGTGATGTCAGTGATGCATCTTCTTGATACTTGTAAAAGTCAAATGAAAATTTTGGTTGCTTTGTTTAAAGAAAAACATTGCGTTTTAGAAACATGTTTCATTTCAGTAATATAGGAGTTAAACCTCAAAGTCTGGTTTAAAGTTTCTCAAAGTGGAGTGGGTTTGGATCTGGGATTTGTTCTGTGGAACAGAGATGTGTGTCAGAAGTGAGATTTTAGTTTAGATCATGGTGCTGAGATCCAGTGTTTTGTTTCAGGCCTGTCTCTGCAGTTTTCACTGCTTTCCTGAGGAAGTGTAGCTTATGAAATCCCATTTTAGATGTGGATTTTGCCTAATATTTTTTGTTAAATCCACTGATCAGATTTAATCATCCTTGTTAAAGAAGTAAAAGCTTTGGTCCTATTAAGTTCCTACACATTTTGTGAGCATAAGCAGCTAAGCCCTACCAGGATCCCCAAGAAAGGATGCTGCTCCACAAGCTCTCCTGAAGTGAGTTAAAGTGTAGTGTGATGCTCCTAGCCCTACAACAGATGTTGGGAAATTCAGGCATGAGACATAAACCTATAGGAGAACTGACTTCCTGAGCAACATGTTTGAGTCTGTCTTTCAGATTCTTACATCTTTGGGGCAGGAACTCTCTTTGTTCTTACTGTACAGATTGCTGGCACCTGACACATCGTATGTTATTTTTATTCAAAATAAACAGCAGGGATTAGCTCCCCCCCCGCCTTCCTATTCCATCTGCTCCCCGATACCCTTCTTAGTAAGATGCAGCTTCCAGAGAGTCTCAGCTTTATTAGAGAAAGGGGTTACAGACCTGTTCCAAATATCAGATTTTGATGGAAGTGTCCCCAGACAGGGAAAGCACTGTCTGACCAGTTACCAGAATTCTGTCATCTGCCAACCATAATCTACAATTAAAATTGAAATATTTTGATATATTACCAAACACAGAGAAAATAGTGTCTTAAAGGGAGCTGAAGAGCAGAAGGAGGCGTGGTTGTGCCTTATTTGTTCAGCATTGGTGAGTCATTTCATCTGAATTTCTGTGCATTTTAAGAGTTTTGTTTCAAAGGTCTATTGTGTGCCTTCTGGCAACAAATTAAATACCAGTGATGTTTGGCTCTTAATTTAGAATTAATTTTAAAACATCACTCATAATATAAGACCTGACTGGAAGCCTACGGTCACTGGAAGGATTCCCAAGGATTTCACTGGGCTTTGGATGAGGGTCTCAACTCACAAATATTTGTTTATTTTTCTTCATTGTATTTATTCTTGGATGGGAAGACAAGCGTTAATTTTTCAGAATAATTTTGCAATTTTGGACTTTTTATTTCTTCGGGCTAAAACTGAGTTGGGGACAATGAAAAGTAAAGAAAATCATCAGGCTATGAGGGTAAGGTGGGTTTTTTTTGCTTTTGTGGCTTGGACTCGCTGTACTATAAGCCATCATAACACTGCAGATCTGTGAGCTGCCAGAGGATGGACTTAGTGATTCAATAGGCAAATTCTCTGATCTCTAATTTATCTGATTTTTGAGTGTTAAATGGGAATACAAAAAATGCAGAGTTTGAGTCAGAGTTCTGTTTGCAAAACAAAACCTGTATTTTGTTTTCTGAGGAGCTGTCAATGAACAGCCCCCCCCCCCTTAAGTTTGCACGGAGGTTCAAGTTCATAAATCTAAGTTTTCAAAGAAATATTTTCCTCTAGTCCCTGAGATTGTCCTACTTGCAGTCTTTGGGAAGATTATAACTTTGCTGTCTCTTGGGCATAATGATTCACTCATTCTGTCCCCAGAAGCAGTTGCCGCCCGCTGAGCCTTTCTCTTGTTACTTCTTGTTAATGGCACTAGAAGAGGCTACTCTGTCTCCAATCAAAAGAAGAATTTTTTGGCAAGGGCAGAAAAGAGCCTCAGAGTCTCCCTTAACAGTATTGTACCTCTTGTCAGCATCTTAGGATAGGAGGGAGAAGTTCTTCCTTTTCTACTCTAATAGTTCCATATTAAGTCCCAGGACAAGTGTTTGCCCCTATGGCTTCATGGAATAGCTGAGAGAAGTATAACTGACCGTAGCATGGGGTTTACTACAGACCAAAATCTTTGGGGATCAGTAATAGTTTGCCTCTTCCTAACACAAGAAGGGAAGAAGAAAATAAAAAGAGAAAGTGAGTGCAAAAAAGGAAGTGCATAGGGATCTCTCGGATTTCCTCAGAAAGCCATTGGGATACAACAAAAATGAGCATCACTCCTAGGACACAACATGAGGGAATATGAAACTGTAGATCTGAAAGAAACAGAGAACAGCTGTGGCAGGATATGAGAGAGAATAGGCATCTGGTCTGCAAGTGCAGGATTCATGGATTTTCCTACTCTGCAAAAATTTAATACACATAATTGCAAGTCTGAGCTTGGATATGGGCATGGATATGAAGAGGTTATATGGTTCCTGGAGAAACAATGGAACAATAACCAAAAAGTTACAGGAGGTCTATACTTTCTTCATGATGTCTTGGTTTTGTTTTTCTAAAAAGAGCTCATGGCTTGGCTTCTTGCATGTGCTGCTACTCACTGAATAAACTCCGTTCACATACTAGAGTTTGAATGTGTTTTTACGCTGAATTGTCTGCTGGTTACCTGGGTCCTTTCTCTGGCATAAGTGGAACGAAGCTCTTGCTTAATTTGACCCTCAGATTTAGCAGACAGAGTTAGGTTCCATAAGATGGTTATGATCCACGTTACGATCCATGAGGTGTGACTCTGAGGGAAAAAATTAAACAAGGCAATTTCTTAGGAAAGCGCACATGTTTATAAAGTAGTTCATGGAAAACCTGACTGATGTCATCATCACTGATGCCTGCTTTGATTGCCATACTGTTCCAAAAGCTTTTTCACTTTTAACTTAGCATTTTCTTATTGAAGGCTTAGTCCTTCATCTGTCATTAAGGCCAGTGAAAACAAATTGCTCCATTAGCAGCAGGCTGATCACTTCAGTGACTTACACTTTCCAGTGTAAGTATGTTCTCTTCAGCAGCCAGTTGCCTTTTAGCATTAGTCAATTAGGTTGAGCTGGAAGTGACAGTTCTTACTTTGACCTGTCAGCTCAGGCTTTGATTTTCATGAAACTTGTAGGGACTTTATTTCTTTGAGCCCTGTACCCCTCGGGTTTGAAACTGGCCATTGAGCTTAAAAGTTGTTGAGTTGAGTAAGGGAATGGCAGATGGACAGAGATCATGATCTCATAATCTTCATCTCCTTTAGAAATGGTCAATGGAAACTCTTAAGGACCAATTCTAAGAAAAGCAACAGCTTTGGATGCTCTGAAACCAAACTAGACAGTTGGAAAGTTTTTTTTATGGTCACTAGCTTATCAGGGAAACTAGATTACCACTAGTTTTTCAAGTGAACATCTATCCCCACATCAAAAAGGTTTAGATCTAATAAAAATTACAGTGATTGTACAAAAATCATTTTCCTTGCATGGCAAACCAGCTTTTCATGCCATCTCCCGCAGTACAAGCAAAAGGATGAAGTTAGTAGGATAGCAGTCACTTGTAAAGAGTATGAGTGTTGAGAGGAATAGTGGAAGAAGGGACACTGAAAAAAACAAGTGATGGAGGGAAATTAAGTCAAATTAGTGACTGTGCAAGAAAACATATATTAAGCAAGTATGGAATTTTTAACAGTGAGTAGAGTAAACAATGCTTCTGCTTAAGGGTACTTCTTACTGATAAAAGACTGTAAGACCAAGTCTAGCTAGAATGACTCAAACAGTAAGTTTACGAGGCACTCGGATGAAAAAGAATAAAATGATGGGGCAAGAAACATAGTGTTTTGAATTTTAGAAACAGTGTCTTTCCTGGATAACATTTTACCCTCTGTCACGAATACTAATTCTAAAAAAGAGCTACCACAGAAAGAACTTGCAGACAACCAAGGTAAGAGACTAAAGAGAATTATGAGAGGCAGATCCTTGCTTCTGTGAACAGAGCCAAACGGGCACTGTCATATCCACACACACAGCCTGGCTTTGAAAGCAGAGATTATGCAGTAACCCTGAACAGCATGATCTGTGGCGTAGCTGCCTCTAAAGACCAGTGGAGGGTATGGCAGAGGGGATGGGGGAGGAAACTCAGGGGTTAATTTCTCTCCAATGCTTCCTTCACAAACCAATGGAGAAAATATTGCTGGAGAAGTACTGCAGCTGGATCCCAAATACCAATAAATATCAGATTGATGCTTCTAATGGTGTTTGTAGTAGAGTTTATCAACAATTCTGTTATCACCGCATGAGATCTCTTCCTTCAAACTTGCCAATCTTGCTTGTGTATTTTTAATGACTGTTGGCACAATTCTTCATAAAACTGCAGGAGCTGATGTAGATTTACCGAATGGATTAGTCTTCTGGGACTCCCACAACAATATGTGTGCTATTTCAGTCTATTTTGAGCTAAAATGGATTTGAATGTCTTTAAAAGGAGCTAGCAAATTGCTGTGCTAATTAAGCTAGATCGAACGATGCACAGGAACTAATATTACTAAATTTGTATATGAAGGCCCGATTCTGAGAATCCTCGTAGGCTGTGTGCTACTCAGCTTCAGGCTCTAAAAATATTACATTGCAAAGCTGCTCTCTTGCCAAAAAGACATTACATCAGTCAACGCTGAGATTGCATTTAATATGTGCTAGGCATTAGACTCACAGCTTGAAATGCTGTTCTCCTTCATGCTTCCATATGGTGAGGTTCATGCCAGTGCAGTGAGGCTGGACAGAATATACACGTCTTTTTTACTCTAATGCTGACAACTGAAAAAGGGCCTTAAGGCCTTGTGTTAGCGTCCTCTGCCATAATGAATGAATCCAGCAAATCTGAGTACCCTGTACTGTCTTGTGCCATACGCAGGAGTCGTAACACATCTCTTGGCTGACAGCTTCCAGGCGTTTTGGTAGTCGTATTTTTTTAAACAGAAACTTTCCAAGTTCCCAGTTTTTCAGTGTTTTTGAGAGGAAAAAAAAAAATCTTTCTGGATTTTCATACCTTCAGGTTCATTACTACCATTATTGTTGCTATTCAAAGTGATAATCCCAGGAGCAAATGTTGAGTATAAAAACCATAACCTTTTAAGAGCTCTATTTCACACAAAGAGGTATGTATTGACAACCTTTACTCTCTTAGGCCTCTTATTTTTGTCTGTTGTTGTTATTACAGTTTATTTGTCCTCCTTTGCAACAAGAAGCGATCAGTAAGGCTTAAAGCTTTGTTCAGCTGCTCAGCCTCAGTGTATTGTGTGTTTTTCTGGTGCTGTGTTTTTTTAGTTGAAGTTCTTTGTCAACACAGTGGATGCTGTGACTAATTTGGCTAATTCTGGAAGAAAGGATTACTCTTGGATTCTGCATTGGTGTTTTGAGTCTCAGTAAAAAGTTACAATGAGTGAGTAGTCTGGTTATGCAGACAGTTGGGTGGGATGATACCTTCTGGCCTTCAAATCAATGGGATCTGTTTATTGCCGTATGTTTCAGGCTTAACTTCTGAGCCAGTCTGTAATGTCTTGTACATGATTTTGTATGCAGAGCACCCCATGCATTGCTTATGAATGTGTGTCTTGGGTAAATGGGAAAGCTCGTAGTGGGGCTTTCACACAGAGGCATAGAGATGTTATTGGGACACTGCGGTATTGCCAAGTTTTTCTAATTTAGACAATTCTCACAGTAGTTGACTTCATAAAAAAGAGTTTCATATTGTTTTAAAGAAGAATGACGTTTGTTATTTTTGAAAAAAGAGGCAATCCATAGTCCTTCTCATTGCAGAATAATGTTTGAAAAAGTGAATGCTGTAGCTAAACACCACCTCCCCCTCCATCACCCAACAACCCAGGAAACAAAGAGAAAAAACCCAACATTAGGTTTAAAACATTAAGTCATCTAAGGATTTTTATAGGGTCCGCTTAAGATTCTGTTTGCTCAGGGTAAGAAACCCCATAACTCACAAGTCTTCTGGTTTCCCGGTCCAGGCGCACACACAGCCATGACCTCACCCCATCCACGCTGGGGCGAGCCATGGTTGTGCTCCAGCCCTCCCTGTGCCCTGCTTTCCAGGGGAAGGGAATCTCCTCGTGTGCTGGCCAGAGGGGAGCTAGCGAGTACTTTCCTAGCAGGCAGGGGACCAGGACTTAGAGGTGTGTTGTAGTCCAGGAACAGCTTCTAGTTCCCATACTAGATTTTAAAAAAAAAAAAAGTTTTCTCAGAATTGACAACTGGCAGATATTGATTAATTAAACAAATACAAAATGAGAGATTCTGAACAACAAATAGTGCCCTGAAGTGCCTGTAGCCCAGGCGATGTGCTGGGCCAGTGCCTGAAAGTGACACAATCATGCTGTCTGATTTGGACAGTGACACAACCCTGCTGTCTATTTTGGATGACCTGATTTAATTGCGCCAGCTGAGAGAAATGCAGAAAAGGAAGCATGCCTCAGAAGGAGTGACAGACCCATTCAACTGTTACCATGCCCTCTCTCCTGATAATCACGGCTGTTATTGATCACAGAGATAAGAATATATTTTTCCCCTAACCTTACATTGTCGTTCGGCTAAATTTGCTGCCTTAAGGGAAGTGTGTTTCTGTACAGAATTTGGTAAACAATATAGGGATACTTACGGTCTCAAGAAGATGAAGCTTTCTAGCAGGGTGACTTACAAGGCCATGCTGCCCAGGAAAGCAAGGAAGGCAGCTGGAAACTGCTCCCTCCTGTGCAAGCACCACTCCGGGACCAAGGTGAGGGGCGGTGGCTGCTGAGAAAACTTTATTCCCTTGCTGAGCGCAGGGCAGGCAGCACCCCGGTACGTGAAGAGGGCCAGCATGAGGAGAGGAAAGAAGCTGGAGTTTTTCAGGGAGGAGCAAGAGGAAATTGTGGCTTTTCGGGTGGGAATTCTTTCTCAGCATGGGCTGTGAGCTGCCCAGTTGGTACCGCTCTTTGCAAAGGGCTGACCGCTCCACCTGTGTCTACGTAGTCTGTGTGTATAGTAATAAAAAACGTAGGTTTATGTGGTCTGCCATGTGAGACGAGCAATTTAAATACTAGTACGTCACCACTTCTCTTATCAGGGAACATTAGGTTTCAGCCAATTTCCATTACTATTTTTATCCTTTATTGTGTGCAAATACACAAGGATTTTAGTAACAGCAGAGTCACTTTAAATGCCGCTTGGAAGGCCGGAGAGCATGTTGTCTTATTTTCACCAGTCCATCTAACGCTATTTTCACAGGTGAACCATATTGCTTATACAGAATCAGAGCAAGTTTTTTATAAAGGCATTCTTTTAAAGGATTGAATAGTTGCAATTGTTGGAGAAAGGTGCTTAGATACTGGATTAGGAATTTGCAGGATCAAAGTAGCAGTTAAGATGCCAGGGAACTCATCCAACTCACAACATAGCTGATATTCTTTAGGGAATACTGGGCTGTTTTGTATACAGCACTCTTGGCTCCAAGTAACTTAAAACCTGAAGAATTGAAATGATTACGAATATCGGGCTAAATCTTTCAAGGTGTTGAGTGCCCACAACTCACGTTGGGCTGAATACTCTTTTACACTGTGGACCTTTATGCTGTGATGGCAATGTCAAAGGCATTCAGCGGCACTAAATGCCACTGGAGGCCCCTTTACAGTATTGGACCGTAGCAAAGTCACTTGGGTGCAATTGGGCGTTCGGCCCATTTTCCTGGCAATACTCAGCACCTTTCAGGAGCAGGCTGACAGAGGAGTGGCTCTGGCAGGAAAGCTCAATTATTTGTGGTCTCAATTACACAGAAAATGTAGGAGATAGATTTGTGGTTTTGGGGGTTTTTTTAACCTGTGAGAAGCCATGGCGATTTCTGCTGGGCTGGTCTCCTTGAGATCTAGACTGCAAATACAGGGCATGAAATTCTCTCTGTCCTGATTTTAGTGCCAGTGCTTAGACTGAGTTCAGTGAGGTGAGGAACTCGCCTACATCTTTGCTGCGCTGGAACGTGCATCTAGCTGACTCCTGTCCTCTCTTGGGCTCTAGACGAACAGCAAAGACAACAGCGGAGCAGGCTTCTCCTTTCTCCAGACTTAGTGACTGATAGGGGAGCTCAATTTTCCTATCCAGTTGCACAGCTGGAGCTGGAAAAGATGCCAGAGAACTGAAATATTTTATTTTCATATCATTTACTTAGAATACTTAAATTTCTATTTAAAAACGTTTTTTTAAATTGCTCATCTTCGGTGAAAGGTTTAAAAAGGGCAAAAAGTGTGAAAATTAAGTGTCATGAGCAAACTCTTTTTCAATATTTTCTTTGAGAAAACTAATTTTTGTTTTAATTGTAGAAAAAACTTGTCATTCTAGTTCTGATTCAGCCACCAAAACAAGAAAATGTGTTTGTTTTTTTTTTTTTTCTCCATTATATGTAGCATAACAATGTTGCTGTCACCACAGTGGGGTAAGCGAGGCTTCTGAGGAGAAGATACTAGCTTTTGTCTTTAATTAGACCAATTATACATTTGGAAAAGAGGCAAAGATAGGAAAATTATAATTTTTGAAATTAAAAAGATATGTATGTAATCATGGTCTCAGTTTTAAAACTTCTACAAATCTTTTCTCAAATCAGTGGAAACTCTTAGTGCTTTCTCATTAGTTAATATGTTGGGTTTGGAGAATTTTGTTTGGGTTTTTTGACATGAATGTGGATGAACTTGGTGTTCTAGAAGTTGGGAATTGATTTTAGAGAGAATTATACAGAATTTAATGCATGTATAAGAATAAGGAAACTATTCAAATATTGTGTGCACATTAATAAAAAGCTTGGCTAATAGTGGAAGAATTAGAAAACAGATTTGCTTTGATTGTAGTGTATTGGGTTGTCATAAAACTCATGGTGAAAAAGGTGGGTTTGTGTCTAATTTCCATGTGTTTATGGATGAGGGATGAGGAAGGTATTGCTTCATTTGTAGACTGGTATTTTGTATCCTTTATCACTACTGTCCCTCACACCTCTTCTTCCCCTTCCCCCACAAACCTTTTCTGCTTAAAGGTAGATTTCAATCAAGTGTGACAGAGTGGTAGAGATATGAAAGCTTCATAAGTATAGGTGAGGAAAGTCTTTGAATTAAATTACCCCTGATAGTTTCCCATCACAATGGCTAATTTGTAATGGTCAAAGGTAGCAGCCTGCATGTTTCTATTGAAGTATTCTGCAGAACAGAGAGAAGGGCAGTAGGAGATTAAATTTATAAATATTTCTGGTGATAACAGAAATCTTGGCTAAAGAGACAATACATGATGAAATGCAAATCCGAAAAACAGATGTCATTAGCTCTGCTGCTCACGGACTTACTTATTAGAAGATGCAAAGGGATGGTACAGGTGGACAGCTGCATACAGATACTACCTCTCCCTCTCCTGGTAACACCAACAAACTCTCTAGCAAATACAAAATTCTGTGTATCTTACTTCTGGGTTTCTCTCCAGCACCTACGGTGTCGAGTACCTTTCCTCTGTTACCCTAGCATCTGATTCAGTGATACAGAATCACTTTTATTATCACTTGTGCGAAACACAACTGCCTAGGAGCCCAGAAGTGCAAAGCATCGGTTTAAGACGGGGCGAAAGGAATACCTTAGCCAGCTGGAATGCAAGATTCTAGCCCACAAAACCGAGTAATAGCCCTTCCGACTTCTGCAAACATGCCCTGGGATTGTTAGCAACTGTGACTGGCAAGGGCCTGAGCCCATTTATTGTCTGTGAAATGACATCTCCGGCGTAGTGCTGCTGCTGGAGTGCTGGCAGGGCTCTGACTCACTGCCACGCGACCTCTTGTTTTCCAGACCTGGGTGTTACTAGCATGTAAAGGTTGACCCATTCACAGAACCATGTGGTGTGGCAGCAGGCCATATGTATAACCTTGACTACAGTGCCCTTTCCTGAGACTGATTGTGGTTTTCTTATTATCTAACGAGCTTGTCATTTCCTGTACTAGTTGTAACAGAGTTGAATGTTTTCTAGGTTACCTAACCAAACTTCTGCAAAATCATACTGCCTATGCCTGCGATGGGGAACATTTGAGTCTGCACTGTCCTCGACATTCAACAATAAGTGTTCAGTCAGCGTTTTACGGGCAAGACTACCACATGTGTAGTACTCAGGAGCCTGAAACCAGGATGACAGAACCCATAAACTGTGTGGCACCCACCTCTTTGCAGGTATCGCATGTTGCAAAGGTTCTTAATGCACAGAATGTTTTTGGCAGTTTCCATGTGGTGAGCTATGCTATGTGAAAACGGCAAGTGTTCACAATGTTGAATGAAATGACATCATGTCTATGCCAGTTTACCATCAAAAGTATTACAACTGAAAGGATTTGTCTGGCCAGAAGGATATTACCATAGGATTGTGAAAGCTTTGTAGGTTGCCTTCTGTTTTAATGAGCCTTGCTTTGGAAACCCCATCTCAAAGTTCCCTAAAATAATCAATTCACTTCTAATCAAGGGCTGGTCATGACTGAGCAGTCCAGTCTTAATCCATCACACAGGCCCTCCTTGTGCCCAGGAGAAGATACAAGTGTTGGACAGAGGTGGGTTACAAATCCACTGAATAAGATGGCATTCTGGTTGGCATTTGGCTTGTTCCATGCCTATCTTCATCCACTGAAAAGGCACCATGACAGCTAAACAGCAGATCCTAAGCACTTCTGCAGATATCTGCATTTCCATGAATACATGGTTTGTATAGGTAATATGCTATGGTTTGTTTGCTGGGCCCGCTTAAATATAGCTTAAAATTATTTATACTTCATAAATTATTACTTTCTGCTGTGGAGACTTTTGTAACAAGGCTTAGAAGGTCTGATTTACGCTGATGTTTCATCATAGTGAAAACCCCCAGTGTTAGGCCAAATTCAGTAAATCATTGCAAAAGTGAATAGTCAGTGGAATCTGAACATATTCTGTTGGTGAAGCTGTTGTAAATGCCCTACAGAAGCTTTGATGAAGCTTGCAACCTATGCGCTTGCAGCCAACACATTGCTTCTTGACAACAGGGAATGTCTGTTCCCACCAGAGTGGGTTGAAGAGTTTCATGGAGTGGTTTGGTGGTAATATCCTCTCTCCAGAAACAGTATTAGGGCAGTTTTGTAAGTGTGGCTTGCCCATGCTGTACTGCAACTTCTAAAGACATTCCAGACGTGACCTATGGGCCATGTGAAAGTACATCTCTCCACCAAAAACAGTAGGCCAGATGCATCCTTGATGTCATTTTACTGACTACAGCGAAGTGACACCAAGGATTATTTTGGGCTTGTGAGTGCCTGTGTGAGGTCTCCATGGGCAGTTTTTGCCCTTGAATATAATAAACACAACATGGGATAACTGTTGTATAAACTATCATCATCATTCAGGCACTGTCACTGATCAAAGGCATGAAAGCATTTTGACAAGGCCACGAATGTCAGAGATACGAATGCTCTGCATCTCAGGGAGTTCCGGTTCTATGAAGGAGAAGAGACACATCTTGTAAACTGATTTCTTAGAAAAGAGCACCAGTGATCTCATCCCTCCTCCCCTTCCTTTTGGAACCGTATCTGCAGTCTGCATAATCGGGCATGATGCTACCCTGCAGCCGGGAGGAAGCATAAGAGGCATTTTTTACAATGACCTCCTATTAAAAGGATCACTGCAAAGTTAGATCTGTCTTGAGATATTGACAGCCCAGTGCTATCTCATTATGAGCATCATTGTTTGCTTTTGTGGTTGCATGTTTTTGCACAGCAACGTGATAGAAAATACGACTGCTGTTTGCATTAAGTAGGAGAAAATACAAACAGATGCACAGGAGATGATTCAGCTCAGGTGCAAACAGAAGGTGGCTCAGTAGGGGACAGCTATCTCCACTTACTAAAGGTGCAACTCTATTTCACTGGCCTGTTCCAGAACCATCACAATTAAGGAGCAGTTATTTGTTTGACTTGCAACTCTGTAAAAGAAGAATTGACTGATCAAATTAAGTCTGCTGTGCTTTTCCTTCCCTTTTAAACTCTTCAGAGTGCACTTAATGCTCAAAAAGTGTTGGATGCAAGTCCTCCTCTTCTACCAACGGGAACAAAAAGGCAAGAGTGTTATAGGATCGCTGCAATGTGCTGCCAATGTGTATCATTTCTGCTTGGGAGGGATGGCTTCCAGGGATGACAGGAGAGATTCAGCCACTGCCAACTCTCTCAGCCTGGAAACAAGAGTGCAGCTTGTGCTATCACAGTGGTAAATTTGTGATTTGGCCTCTTGGTGTGACTGAGACCCCTTCTGATGAGAAACAAGGCAAAAATTCCCATAGATTTTGCGGGAGTACCTAAAACTATCAGAGAATGGTATCTTACAGTTGCTCCTGTTAAGAGTGGGGTGACCTGGAGACAACGCCCTCCTTCTTGCAGCCTGCTGTGATTTTAAACATCAAGAATCCTGGGCACAACACCACAGACTATCCAAAAACAGTGTATAGAAAGCCCTCTCTAAACTGGGCTTTGAAGGTGAATAAGAATTTCATAAGTACACTGCTGCATTTAAACTTTTTTTTTAGGTGCTTTGGTTTGTGACCGTGTTAAAAACTGGACTCAGACTCATCGTAGGCAATGTCTTCAGATTTTCTATAGCTACAGCTCCGAAACCACTGCTGGAAGTGGGAACACCAACATGAGCACTAGGAGTACTCAGTCCTTTTGCTGAACTTGGAGAGGATCCACATGACTCTTTGCATGTAACACTTCTGACTTTTTTATTGTCCTCCTTCTGTTGCCGCTCCCAGTGAAGCAGCACAGTAAGAACCATGATATATTGCTGGGCCAAAAAATCTAGGGTAGATGCAGCCTTAGAAGAGCATTTTAAAAAAGAAAAAAAAAAGACAAGCAGGCTTAGGATAGACAGGCATGTCTGTGCTATCCGATCAAACCAATTCTGAAATTTGTTCAAGTGGCAAGTCAAGTAAATATCTGATAACGTGTATAACTGCGAGCAAGAAGTGCGTGCCCCTTAAGCAGGAGGTCCTACATACAGCTTAAAGCTAGGGTTGTGCTTAAGTGTCACTAAGCATACCACGTCATTAGTTAGAACTCTTTCAAGCAAAGATGTTACAGAGAACGATCAGGTAAACTTAAGTAGATTGAGATGAAATGGTTAAAAAGACATCTTTTTGAGTAACCATGCTTCACCTGGACATTGCACTCCCATAAATGCTATCGGGAGTGCGTGAGTGCCTCAGGCATGTCAGTGAAGAGGCTGGGGGCTGAGCGTGTTCCCACTTGCTCTGAGCTCTGCATAGAGTCCCAAGCACCACTGAGGCTGTGGTGGCACACAGTGAGATCTGGCCGACTGCCTGGGGCAGAGGGAAAAGTGACAAACAACAGCAAATTGGTAACATCCTAAGTTGCTGTGGGTATCGCTGTGATGAATGTGTTCCCATAAACTTGGCCATGACGCAAAGTCCAGTAGAGATGTGGCTTAAATCCAGTGATACAGATGTTTCTTACATGTTTATAGCCAAAAAGTTGTGAAGGAATGATTTCTCTCCTGTGTAGAACAAAGTACAACTAAGTGTTCTCATTGCTGTATAGCTTCATACCTTGTTTTCAAGCCTATCCTTTTTGCCCGTTGTTCTAGAAAGTACTGGATGAATGCCAAAACCTGAGATCCTGCCAACTCCTTGTCAATAGTCGGGTTTTTGGACCTGATCTGTGTCCAGGGACCACTAAATTCCTCCTTGTCTCCTTTAAATGCAAACCTAGTAAGTAATCCACATCAGGCAAATGTGGTTTTGTGTGTGATTTGTTGTTTGTTTTGGTTAAAATGCATAAATCCATGTGAAGTTTTGAGACTCTTAGATTAATAGCAAATTGGGTTTTTTCTGCTTTACCTTAGCTCTCCATTGTGTTTACAACTTCAGTGTGCTTGCTGCCAATTTAATGACCAGTGTAGTTTGGCAGGGTCAGATGTCAGACATCAGACTAGAAAGGAAGAATGTTTTGGAAATTATTTTCAAAGAGATGGCAATGATATTGTCATGTTAGAAAGAGAGAGCTGAACAGCAAAACCAGATGCTTGGGCTAAAGATCCAAATGATGAAGAAGATACCATAATAAGGAATATGCAAAAACGCTTCAGGAGGTAGGACCACAGCTTTCAAAGATCCTCTGTTACTACCTCCCATTTATAGAAAAATGGCTGGAGGATACACATGCGTGGCTAACTATTACAGCCTATCATTGTAGAATCACCTGTATTCTATGCAGGTAATTGATGTTGATATGTAAAGGGACAAATCCTGCCTCAAAGAGAATGCACTTTGTAAACATGAGAAAGATTAAGACAATCATCATGAGGTTTCATTTATTGGTGTTTTTTAATTGTTTTTCTTGTTGCTATTGTATATGAGAACAAGCCCCAGTAGCCTGGGGGCTCAGCTTTTTTTGGCAGCTAATCCCCAGTGTAGCTGAGATGGGTCCCAAAGAAAATAGTTGAATCATGATTTATGGGTAGCCAACTCAGAAACACCATCCCACAACTAAAGGAGAAAACACAAAAGAGATTTTCTTTCATCAGAGCATTAAGATAGACGTCATTGGTGGAATAGGAACAGGGGTGGCAAGCAAACTGAAGCACCAGTTTATGCAGAGTATTGAAGTCAGAGCAGAGATACGGAAATGGAGTAGGCAGGTGTTACCTTTGGCAAAGCACTGACACAAGAACTCCCAGGGAGATTTACTGGGCCAATCATCAGGGGGAAAAAATGCCTGAAATGTAACATTTTTATGACCTGTTTTATTATCTTATAGATTAAAGGGGTTTTTTACATATTACAATTACTGCATTATTAATAGTAGATGGATTTGAATATCATAGCGGTGTCTGTGTCATTCGAAATCTCTTTTTACTAATCAAAAGTGGATTGGGATCCTGTTTGTTACTTTTACAAGCTGCTTAATATTTTTCCCACTGGAAATGAGCTACTTTGAATATATAATATTCTCTGTAATCTGGATTTTACAAAAGCTGGTGAAAAGTGTGTTTAACAGCAAATGCTGCCTTCAGAACTGAGAAGTAATCCGGTTCCAGTGCAAATTACATGATTTCATGTGACAGGAAATTTATATTTGTAGGTAAGATACCAATATTGTTAGGCTTGGCTATGGAAAACATCTTTACTCAGGAAATCGCTTGAGTATAACTTTAAGTGTGTTTTACAATCTCCTTGCCTTCAAGTGGGCACTTAAGCAATTGCCTGAATCCCTTAGTTTTTCATCTATTTAGAAATATTGTATTTTCCTCTGTTGCTGTATCTCTGCAGAGGTCTCTGTTGTACTCTTACGTTTGTCTTACACCACTTGCAGTTTTTTTTCTGTTGTCTGTACTTCTATAGTCTCTCCAGCAACCACGGAGCGCAGCCATACAGACAACAGAGCCCTGCTTTAGGTTGTCAGCCCTTGGGTCAGAGCCTCTGTTTTCTTGGCGTGATCCTCATGGGTGTACAGTATGGCAGGTGCTTCTGCAGAAGTAACAATCTGCAGCAGGTCAAGTATTTTTTTAAGATCACTCTTTTTAGACTTAAACTTGTGACTGCTGATGAACTTGAATGGAAGAAACTGGACTATTACCAAGAACATTAACCCATTTTTTTATCTGTTCTATTCTAAATGAAACAATAATGTTTTCTTTATTGAACAGGTAGGAGGTTTCTCTCTCTCCAGTTCCCCTAGCACCAACACCCACACTCCACTCACAGGGATACCACTCAGTAACAATAAGGTTTCCCTTTTCTCCTGCTCAGCTCAGGAACCTCCTTTTCCTGTTTTCACATTTTTGAAGGACAAAAAAATGGAGCAGAATAAACTCTTTGCCCTGGCCTTATCTGAAGTAAAAAGGTTTGCCACCGTACCTAGACCAGGAAGACTTGAGCGGTAAAATGCTGCAAGCAGAGTGGCTGCTTAGGCCAGCAAGAGACCTCCTTGGCCAGATGGCAGATTTTGACCAGTTCCCTGGGAGGGATGAACCATGCTGTCTGGAAGACGACCTCACTGGCTTCCCCACCTCTGTGCTGAGAGCACTGCCAGTGTGCCTGTGCCAGCTGAGAAAGGGAGGGGGTGTATTTTTCTCAGGCTCCTGATTCACATGGCTTTGTCAGGAAAAACTTTCGAATGAGCCCTTGCTGGATAGTCACGCCCAGGGAAACCCACTGACCTTGGTGGAGCCACGTGAATATAGCTGAGAGCGCTGTCTGGCTCAGGATACGTAGCCCATCCCCATGGCTTTGTGCCTCCCATTCTTTGGCGCTCGCTCAGTGCTGTATGCAGTGGCACTGGGTGATGCCAGCCATCCCCATGATTGATGAGTGGTCGGAGGCTCTCAGCACTTGGGCAGGCATCTGAAGTAGGCGTAGAATGCACCATTGTCCCCAGGAGAGACAAAAGGAAAGGATGAGGCTTCTACTGAGCAGCGGTGGAAAGCAAGCCAGGAAATCGGGCGGGAAGGGGGGAGCCTGTTCCACTGGGAGAGGAGATTGGCAAAAGTTAACTTTTTAATTCCTTTCAAAAAGGAGACAGAGGCTTTAGATAGTCATATGGGAGCAATTCAGTTGGAGGAAACGCTTCGCTTTGCTATTGGCTTTGTCTCTGGTTGTAATTGTGCCACATACCACTCGCAACAGAACTTGCAGAAAAGCTGTTTTCTGTCATGATGCTATTTGCTATTAACAGTCCAGCCGAGTAAATTGCCTCATGCTACCATATTGTTATTTGCTTCTCTTTTAGCTGAATACAAAACCAAATCAGCATGTGAAAACCAGGAACTGAAACTCCACTGTCAGGAGTCCAAGTTCCTTATCATCTACTCTGCCACCTATGGCAGATGGGCACACCAGGAGAACGTCTGCTCGACAGAAGTGGAGCGTGTCCCCCCCTTTGGTATGTTTTTACGTTGTTGATAGACCTTCTCCAAACGGGTGCACAGAGGTGCATTTTGGAAGCGCCAGTGGCTGAAACATAAGAGATTATTTCTGAAACTCAAACAAGTTGCCCAGTACGAGGGAGAAACATAGAGTAAGAAATACAGCAAAGTAATAAACTTTCATATAGTTAATCAGTCCTTAATATGATTAACATCAAAACCTCTAGTTCTGTTGGCTGTCTTGAACTTTGCTGACGTATACTAAATACCAGCTGTTTGCCTCTCTTCTTCCTCCAACTTCTGACAATGATTAGGCAACCCGAGTGTCACAACACCTTGTCTTACTGTTACCTTCTTCTTTGATCTCTGTTTCTGCCAGCTCTTCCTTGCCTTAAAAGTATACTCTAAGGATAGGGTCCACAGGTCAGGGTCCATTGCTTTAGATGCTGTTGTATGACCAGGCTCCAAGACAAGGCTCTAGTGTGGTAGTACACTGGAAAATTAAATGTGCCTGGGACTTGTCTCTGGCACCAAGTCCAGCAGGCAGGAATGTCCTATGTGTGTAGTACTAAACTCTTACCCTCCAAAGCAGGATGACTGCATGCAGACTGCTGCTTGGGGCTGGTCCCTGGCCTGCGCTAGCTCCTCAGCTGTGATGGGGAGTCATTGAGAGGATGCTGTTGGCCCGGGCCAGACGGGTGCAGGGACCATACTTATCAGAATGGAGTACTGCGTTGCAGTGCCAGAAACATGCCCTCTCACTGGTGATTTACTAGTGCAGGTGCATCCTGATATATATATATATATATATAAAATTAATGTCATGGTATTAGTAATTAATATATAAACAATATGTTAATGTTGCTGTAATATTAATATTACTTTGGTCAGACTGTGAACACTTTCAGGCACAGACCGTTCCCTTTTGGATACGTAAAAGAACCCAAAACATCATAAGTAGTCGATTGGTCTACATCAATAACCGGTCTTTGACTTCACTGTATAGTCTCAGCTGGTGTATGATTAATGACTTATGACTCAGTTTTTATTGCTAATTATCTAAATTTATAGTAGCATGTGGTTGTGAGGTTGTGAGCTACTGTGAGTAGCTTGGTGCTTGTGTGAACATGTTCAGCGGTTGACACTGAAGGTATGAAGGTAAATTTTCATGCTGTGGAGAAGGCCAAGATATGTGTGCTGTTCACATCCCTTAATATGGCATAGGGAAGGACTTACATGACTGATGCCAGCCCTGTGCAAAGGCTGAACTTTACTCGTAAGAAACACGCTAGAAGCGAAATCTATAAGAAGCATCTCTGAACATCAAGAGGAGATCAGCAATTAGTCTTAAAAGCCACTTGTCTGCAAGCCAATGTTTCTATTTAGTGGGATAGATACTATTAAAAATGTATTGGCTGAAAATTGTAATCTGTTCTTAGACAAGAATCTATTTAAAATTGCCATGTCTGTGTTTCACACTGGCTATCTTGTGTGGTCCTTCACACAGAGTTTAGCTCTGCCTGTCCGTTTCGTGGAGGAAACGTTTTAGCAGGTTTCTGACAGACCCATACGTCCTTCGTGATGGTGGCATTGGTGTATGACGCAAAGCAGAGCAGAGATAGCTTAGTTGATCGAGAAAGGCTGCCATCTTACTTATTTCTTGCCCTTCAATTAATGTCTGGAAATCACTCACTTAACTCTAATGTCAGCACTTACAGTTCACAGATCAGAATATTGCAAACCCTTCTTACTGGATAAAGTTTCCCAGTATAAATAGAGAAAGAATTTGCAGCAGCAACAAACTCTCCGCTGCGGGCCCCTGCATACAAGCACCTCTTGAGCAACACCCTGGCTGTGGCTGGTTTTGTATTCTATAAAGCAACCTAAAACTGTGGTAATAGGAGAGAGCACAAAACCTGAGACAAACACTAGGTAGATCTATAGAAGGTAGATCCTTGTATAGATTTCCCATTACTTAATGAAAGTGCTTGGCCTCTTCCTGTGTGGTACCCGTAACCCTCTGCAGTGAGTATAATTTTCAAAAGCACCCATGTGGCTTGGGAGTATACATTCAGTTATCACAAAAGACTTAGCACTTAGGAGCCAAATCCAATTGACTCCAGATCTATCCATCTCGAGCTTAAATCTTATTTATGTGGTTATTTAAGCACATACAGATGTGTGTGGGTGCATGATTAGACTTTTTTAATGTCTGTGTACCTTTCTCTCAGGGAAGGCAATGGTAATTTGAATGTCAACGTGATTTTAACGATTTGAGACATTTCAGAAAAATTACTTCAGCTGCTCTTCATTCCTGAATCAGAGCCCGCGTACTTGTATATGTTTGCACCAAAAGCTAAATCTGCTCCAACACACATCCATTGTTGTTTCTACCCACGTTTGTGCATCTCAACCTAAAGGCAGTGCTTGAGCCTTTCCATTTCTTTCACTGCATCACAGGGAAGCTGTGAGGCCTTTTTTTAGTACTGTGCAGAAGTCATCTGTAGGTCCTAATGGTCATCTGTAGGTCCTAATGACAAGTATAGGAAGTCTCTGTTGAGCTCAAGAGTTTTACATCTATCCATACTTGATATGGTCCTGCGAGGAGTACTGGGTATTGAATTAATTAGATACTTCTCTAGATTTTGGTGACCTCATGTTACATGTAATATAGCTGACAAGCAATTAATTACAAACAGCAGCTGTGGACTGAGACATGTATTCTGAACTATCGCTTTTCTGTGAACAGTCTGTCAAATCAGCTGACAGACTTTTGGAGCTTTGCTTCAAAGGGAACACAGGAAAATGTAAAATTTATTTAGCATAAAGGCTATTCTCCATATAGGAAATAGAGGATACAAATCCATCTCTGATATTGGTAATACCTGTGTGGTCTCAGAGCACTTGTAGGATCCTGAGCCTCAGCTCAACACTTAGCATGACTGCCTCCTCTTGGAACTAGTTTTCTGAGCCAGTTTAATAATGTAAATCAGGTGCCATTTTCAATACAGAGGAGGAAGAAGAGCAATTGCATCATGGTGTCATCCCTGCTAGATAAAGTCTTTACAGCAGAGTTGTCCTCTGGTCTTGTTAAGCCTTGCTTACCCTAGGCAATGGAACAGCTTTAGCACGAGACAAAGCCAACTGAAAAGCCCACACAGGATGGGTCATGGGAAACATACAGTCAAGTCCCTGTTCTGATAAAGAGAAGATTTGAATCTGGGTAAGATTTGAACTACTGAGTACAAGAAACTCTCTTAATGTGTACCATAGCTGATAAGACAGCACTACTTCAGTCTCAAGACTGATACCTAATTATTATATGTGTACCTTGCACCGTTCATTTCAAAATGTCTCTTGCTTTTGTTAAAAATTACCAGAAACAAAAAGCTGTGCTTAGAACAACTCATCTTGCTTGATGCAGTTTGGGGGAGAGGGATGATTTGTCAAAGAATGTGAAGTTTCCATGTAAGATCACTATAAAACACTTCTGTTTTTTATCACTTTCACCATCAAACTGAAATACGGTATTTTTACATGTCCCTGGTCTTGCTCTCCGAGTTGTCATCAGGACCATTCATTCCTATGAGTGGTCACCGTTGCCCACTTCAAAGAACAGTGCATAAAATCTTGTCTCCAGGCATTTTAGGATATTTTGCCTTCAGGAAAAGTTTCTTCTGCAAGGTAAACTCCTACCATAAGTAGCAGAGTTCATTGAAGCACAGGGAATTATTTCTATTATAAGATCTCTGGGTCATTGCAGGAAAATAAAAAATCTCCAAGCAGTGTCCTGCTTCTGCAGCTGTTCAAATGACTGGCACTGTTAAGACTGTACAGAATTTACAGGAAGTAACTTTCCTGTTTTACTAAGATTATCAAAAACTTCACAAGAAAACTAAAACTTCTTTGGGTGCGGCTTTGTAGCAGATGGTTCTGCTTAGAGGAATCTATTGTGCCCAGCACCAAAGCAGGAAGCCGTAGCAGTTTGTTCCTGTGTGAGTTGTTGCCTTTCCTGACGTATTATCTCTGTTACATTTGTACTAACGTGCATGAGGAAAGAGAAAATTTATTGGCCAAAAAGAAGTTAAAGAGTTATGCCAGGACAGGTTACCATAGAGAGTACAAGGAAAATTCAGGTCAGCAAACACTTCTCAAATCATAAATTACTCTTGTTAATACATGAAAGTACTTGAAAGAAGGCTTGGTAGTGGGTTGGCTCTAGCTGCAACTTGCAAGCTAGAGCACTAAAATGTCCTTCCCAGAAATTTCACCTGGGTGTGCATTGGCTGGTCAGATGTGCATTCCCTCGAGCACTAATGACCAGCAGAGCCCTGAATTGCACATCTTCATTGCTGGAAGGTAGGGTCCTTTCCAGCACAGCCCTCTCTTTTACGTGTTCTGCAGCAGGACCAGGGCCCAGGGACGTGGGGTAGGTTGACATCTCCCTTTGCAGCTTCTGCCACTAGTGCCTTGCCACTTTGGGTGTGGGAGACAACAGTCAACTGAATTTTATGGGTGCAAAAGTAAGGATAAAATTGTTCAATTTTGCTTCCACCACAAAAATCCTTAAGTCAACTCTCTCTGCGTGCAGACGTCAGATATGAAAAGTTCCTTGTCCGTGTCAGCCTGAGCAAACTGGGAAGCTTAGTAGGTGTTTTGGGCCCCAAGAGGTGCCAGTAGGAGCCGTTGCACTGCTTGGCCCCAACAAATCTTGTCAAGACAAAGCTCCCCAAAAAGAAAAGGTGTTCAAAGCAATGGCAGGATGAGAAGCGATTGTTTGACAGGAAGAAGAGAGCAGCCACCATTTTTAGAGTCCAGTTAACTTTCTGCTGAGATGAACAGGGAAGGTGACATTTGGCTGAGCAGCTGTTTGAAGTTGCTTGAAGCACGCTCAGACGCGCATCACTTCGTCCATTAATGTTTTCTTTACTAGCAATTCAGGCGTTCTTAGATTTTTGAACTGTTTGGAAAAGTGCACTTGGCACTCGAGTCTAAAATAAGCCAAGGAACTCCTGCCTGTGTACGTGCAGACCCAAATGGTGCAAAACAAAGCAACGAGCGTTTGAGCAGAGGGATTCTGGTTCCTCTGCTGCCAGCGAGTGGGGAGCTCCACTTGTCTCTTGCCTTCAGTGTTTGTGCTGGCAGATGGATCCTCCACTCTGTGCATATGCACGTGCAAGAAGGAGAGAAAGACCAGGGTGGGGGGTTTGTGCAAAATACTTACAGACTGAATTCTGAACTCAGAGCTGCTTGTAAATAAAACCAAGCAATGGGCTAATCTGATGCAGGCTATAAGGGCCTCACAACAGGCACCGCAGCGAGAGGGAGAGAGAGGGTGCAGCTTTTCAGAAAGCCTTGGTGCTGTATTCACTTCTAAGGAATGGCCTGTGCTGGCAGTAAGTAGTATTTTTAGCGTATCATGCTGCCTTGTTTACTGACAATACTTGGACCTGGAATATAAAGGTATCCGCAACACTTTTCATAAGTGCCGCTGATTGTATTGTGTGTTTTTGCTAGAATCAGTGGTTCAGATGGCCCTTTTCTGATGCATAGGCAGGACCCTGTGTGCCATGCTCTTGAATAAATTACCATATTATTATGGTAACTTTCTTTAGGAGTCTGCAGCCTTAGCTTGCTCCGAACTCCATAAATTGACAAGTTTCCCCTTGTCAATTCTTATCCCCAGAGCTGATACTTGGGCTCCACAAAGCACAAGACATCCCGATTTGGTAGTGTGAAATCTTTGCTTTCAGTTGATTTTAAAAGCAAGCTCCTTATTCTTTTGCGGGTAGGCACAGCCCAGAAAGCATAAAGCAGCGTAAACCAGCAGATTGGGATGAAAGCAAGAAGCAGCTGGGCTCCAGTATTGGAGTGACAAATTGTGGAGGGGTTTCTTTTTTGGGTGCCCTGGTCCTTCACCAGCGTGTTACTTTTTATGTCATGTGGATCTACATTTGAGACACATCCTCTACGCACCATGTCTTGAGGCTTGCCCTGTGCGCAGTGATGTGGGAGAAGACAGCAATTAGTAACATTTGGAGAGGATGGGACAGGATGCGGCTGCCAGAGCTTGGCACAAGACGCTCTGGCTGCTCCATCACCTGGAGGTCTTGTGTGGCAGCGTGGAAAGAAAGGGAGGGAAAGCTCCTACTGTCTGAATTGAGAGAAGCTTTAAGAAACCAGAAGACAAATTGCTTCTCATTAAAGGCTGTGTGATTTATGGCATGTCATTTGCATGCCAGAACTTTCCTAAACAAAGCTAATTAGGGGGCTGAAAGAGCCTTTCCTCCAGAAACAAGGGTTTCTACTCTAACTGTTAAATAGCTGCAGTCAGATTTGATAGTTTATAACTGAATTAAGAACCTCTTCTTGACACCCGTGTCTCAGTGCCATCCATATAAGTGTCTGTTTCAAAAGATCCCCCAGCAGTCTTGGTGTGTAGCAGACAACTTTGGGAGAAAGGCGTGAAGAATGGAGTGTTTTCCCAGCCACACATTGCTGCCTTTTCCACCGCTGCTGATGGATACCACCAGCCTTCTAGCATGCTGGGAACGTGCGTTTCAAGAGGCAGATTTATTTTAAGCATATGGCACCAGTTTAGCAAGCCCCATAAACATATGTGTAGCTCAAACATTACTTAGATATTCAGAAATAAGACACATTGCATATTTATGTTCATCTCCTGATTTGTGATTTCTTCAGGACTGTTCAAGGGGACTGTTCACTCATTTACTCAAAATGCAGCACTGACTGAATCCTCTCCTCATTCAGATGCTGCAGTAAGGTGTTTGACCAGAAGGAGGATAAGTTATTCCTAATGCGAGTTCTGCATTACTGCAGCTGGATTGCTATTAGACCCCAAGCAAGTTTGGTCAAAACTAGCTTGAACGTCCCTTCGGGACACGCTGATTCCTCTGACTTCGGTGCAGATACACTTCAGTAATGTCTGCTGGTGGGAGATTGCACAGACAAAGATGCAGCCGTTGAAAAAGTGGCCTTCAGTACTGAGTACACAGAATTCCTCCGAGCTGAACTCATTGCTCAGCTGGCATCGTAGCTGCCGGGAGAGCTAGTGGGGAGATAGCAAGTATGCACATAAACCAGAGAGAAAAAAATTGCACATTTTTTGACTGAATCACTAAAAGCCAAAATCTTGTTAAACCACAGGAAGCTGTTAAACGGGGCGGGGCGGGGGGGTATAGGTCTTTCCAGTTAACTTCTGTGCTGTCCTGCAAAAGCAAGCCAGCCTTGGTTTGCATTTACTCACCTGTGACACGAGGCAAGCCTTGGGAAGTTCTCCAAAAACTGGTCTGCCAAGAGCCTGCAGGCATATGACAACTGGCTCCTCAGGTAGAACAGCCAAATCCAACATGAATATAGACGATAAGGAGCTATTAACTCCCACAGAAATATGAGCAAACATCTACCAAAGGCAAAATGAAACATGTACTCACTGTATCACTGAATTTGTAGAAAACCATCAGCACAACAGCCTCCTGTTTTTAAGACACTGTGAGTAGCTCCCAGCGCAGAAGATTTTGTAGAAAATGTAATTCAGTTTGCCAGATGGCTGTTGTGCTCCCAGTCCATTCATTTATGAATCGTGGGACCTGATGAGATGCATCCACCGGTTCTGAGGGCGGATGAAGTTACTAAGCCACTGTCCATCACATTTGAGAAGTCGTGGCAGTCTGGTGGAGTTCCCACTGACTGGAAAAGTGGAAACCCCCTTTTTTAAATGGAATTTTTAACCCCCATTTTTAAAAACAGAAAAAAGGAAGACCTGGGGAACTACAGGCCAGTCAGTCTCACCTCTTGTGCCTGGCAAGATCATGGAGCAGATCCTCCTGGAAACTGTGCTAAGGCACATGGAAAGTAAGGAGGTGATTGGTGACAGCCAACATAGCTTCACTAAGGGCAAATCATGCCTGACAAATTTGGTGGCCTTCTACAATGGGGTTACAGCATTGGTGGATAAGGGAAGAGCAACTAACATCATCTACCTTGATTTCTGCAAAGCGTTTGACACTGTCCTGCATGACATCCTTGTCTCTAAATTGGAGAGACATGGATTTGATGGATGGACCACTCAGTGGATAAGGAATTGGCTGGATGGTCGCACTCAAGAGAGTTGTGATCAACGGCTCGATGTCCAAGTGGAGACCAGTGACGAGTGGCATTCCTCAGGGGTTGGTGTTGGGACTAGTGCTGTTTAACATCTTTCTCAGCGACATGAACAGTGGGATTGAGTGCACCCTCAGCACTCAATCCCACTGTCATTTGCTGACGACACCAAGCTGTGTGGTATGGTCGACACGCTGGAGGGAAGGGATGTTATCCAGAGGGACCTTGACAGGCTTGAGACGTGGGCCCATGTGAACATCATGAAGTTCAACAAGGCCAAGTACAAGGTCCTGCACATGGGTCGGGGCAATCCCAAGTACAAATACAGGCTGGGCGGAGAATGGATTGAGAGCAGCCCTGAGGAGAAGGGCTTGGGGATGTTGGTTGATGAGAAGCTCAACATGGCCCAGCAATGTGCGCTTGGCAGCCCAGAAAGCCAGCCATGGCCTGGGCTGCATCAAAAGAAATGTGACCAGCAGGTCGAGGGAGGTGATGCTGCCCCTCTACTCTGCTCTTGTGAGACCCTATGTGGAGTACTGCATTCAGCTCTCGGGCCCCCAGCATAAGAAGGACATGGACCTGTCGGAGCGAGTCCAGAGGAGGGCCATGAAGATGATCAGAGGGCTGGAGCACCTCTCCTGTGAAGACAGGCTGAGAGAGTTGGGGCTGTTCAGCCTGGAGAAGAGAAGGCTCCAGGGAGACCTTACAGCAGCCTTCCAGTACCTGAAGGGGGCCTATAAGAGAGCTGGAGAGGGACTTTTTACAAGGGCATGTAGTGATGGGACAAGGGGTAGTGGCTTTAAACTGAAAGAGGGTAGATTTAGATTTAGATTTAGATAAGGAAGAAATTCTTCACTATGAGGGTGGTGAGGCACTGGAACAGGTTGCCCAGAGAAGTTGTGGATGCCCCATCCCTGCAAGTGTTCAAGGCCAGGTTGGATCGAGCTTTGAGCGACATGGTCTAGTGGAAGGTGTCCCTGCCCATGGCAGGGGGGTTGGAACTAGATGATCTTTAAGGTCCCTTCCAACCCAAATCATTCTACGATTCTATGGTTCTATCTGATAATTCCTCCTGATATTCTTCAGCTGTTTTCATACTTGCCAAAATAAGCTAGTTGGCTGCCTAAAATGTCCACTGAAATATATCCTTACTCATCTAAAATTGCCAGGGAGGGAGACTAAAACAGATGATTTACTTAATCAGAACTATCCAATGTTTTAATTCAGCCTTCCCTGCCTGCCCAGCAGCCTCCCGAGACACATGGGTGTTAGGTTTTTAGGTCTCTGAAAAGACAAAGAGTTGCTCTCCTAAAAATCCATGTCCAAAGGTAACCCACGAGCCCTTTGCCAAGCAAACAAATCAGCCCAGTATCTCCCGCTGGCTCCACTCAAGTATGTGACTTATTTAGTGCTGGTGTCAGGGGATTAGCTCTAAAGATCACAAATCTGCCCCATTTTCACATATTAAAGGTGAATCTTCTTTGTCAAGAACTCCAGTCTCAAACCTCCCCTTTCTTTCCAAACAAGACTGATTTGGGGAACCTTTGGGAGTGCCTTTGCAGTCACTATTTCTCCTTCCTCTGAAGAGGCACAAATGAGCTTCAGCAGTTGGAAGGTGACAAGGTGCCGTCCTTATCTGAGTTTTGTTATAGGAAGAAGGACTGATTTAATGCCCAGAGAAATATGTTTTCAGACCTCTAGAGTGTCCCTACCTTGGAAGACAAGAGTGAGAAATAGCTGTAATCCACAGAAAGTCACAAAATGTGTGAGGTAACGCTGACTGGAAGCAGACAGGTTCAGAAAAGTATTACTTACACCACACTTGCCATTTCTGCATGCTTCCTGTTCAGAAAGCAAAACTAAGGGGTGTTTTTGCTTTGTGGCTTGGAGTTTAGCACATGTGGATACTGGGAATTTAATCACATCTAGAGACATTATTCCTTTTTTAAAGCAGATTTTTTAAAGTTTGTTACACACACACACACACACACTTTCCCACTCAAATAATTTCAGCTTCAGTGTAAAATCCTGCTAATCAAGTTTTACTATTTTATAAATTGTGGTAGAAGGTATAAGTCTTGAATAAAGAAATCCCAGCTCCAAGTGTAGATGTTAGCAGGGCAGGTTTTCACACACAGCACGTGCTTCTTGCTCAGTCCGCAGGGAGAGGTTCAGCAATCTGGACTCTCGTCATCTGCACAAAGTCAGAGGTAGTTTAGGCTGCTTTGAAAATTATGTGGGTTACCTCATGTAATTAGGGCATGAAGGCAGTGCAGTGTAGATGCTGTTGAGGTTGCTTAAGGCGTGCAAACTTGGCTTGTGGTGGCAGCCTTACTAGTACAGCCTGGAATTTGGTATGGGAGGAAGAAGCCAAATGTATCCCTGGTTAAATATTGAGCCCGTTTTGACCTCTTTGCCACGGCAGAATGGCTCCTACCAGCAACAGCCATAATAAATCTAAAGCTACCTTTAATATGCCGAGCTTCACTGTAGCCCTAGCTGTGTGACACACAAAAATTGATCTCACCTGACTTGAACTGAAATTAGGCATTCCCTCAAATCTTCTCAATAACCCAGGGATCAAGAGAAAGACCTGCAAACAGCATTGCATCTCCCTTTATTTGCGCACTCATCTTGAGATGGAATAGATGGAGAGCTATTTGAATGTGCTTATTTTTTCCAAGTGATCACGAAGGGAACATAGAGGTCTTACACTGGGCACCTCATCTGGAGGTTGATGCGAATCTTACTGCAACCAGATGATGCACCTGGAAGTCAGCATGAGGTGGTTAGCTTGCTGCAAGTTCACATTCTCATTGCAGCTGACTTCCTTGCATTGACAGATCTTAATATTTAATTCTGCAATCTGCCTTAGGCAAACATATGCTGAAATCAATAGCAGATTTGTATCTCTAGTCGTGCATGTAGCAGCTATCATTTCTGATAACACCAGAGTTGTATATTTATGGTATGTATTTTTCTTCCAGATTGTTTGTCTTACACGGCGCTAGAAGTTTTATCAAAAAGGTGTTACGGGAAACAGAGATGCAAAATCATTGTCACTAGCCGGGATTTTGGAAGTCCGTGCCTACCTGGAGTGACAAAACTCCTTAACGTCAGCTATGCATGTGGTAAGAGCAAATGCATGATCATTTTAGCGCTGTCATTCTGCTTGCAAAGCAAACCAATGCCAAATGGTGCACACGTATGAAGACAGACACACACACATATGCACACAGAGGCTTCCTAAATCTCCCCTTCCTTTTAACATAGGAAGTTTGTGACATAGCTATACAAGAACAACCAAATATGTGAACAATTCCATGGGCAAAGCTGCACCTAATGTAAATTCAGGCATTAAGGGTTTTTTTTCCTGTAAAAATGCAATTGACAGTAAAATATAAAGTATGTGTTAAATATTTTGAGAAATGAGTCTGTTCTACAGAATTCACCGGCAACATAGCTAGGAAAAATAACATGGCATTGCCTGCCATCAGTGCAGGTAAAGCAGTCCAGCATAATTGAAGCACTGTGTACAAGCCCAGTCCTGAAATTTGATTCACATGAGCACACCTACAGCCTTCAGCCTCGCAGAGGGATTTCTTTTCTCATGGGCAAAGTCTCACTAAAAGTAAAGGTCTGAGGTTATACATCCCTTGCAGGACTGAAGCCTACTTCAGCTCATTCCTCAGACAGGTGGGAACAGTTTTCCATATTCTTTACCATAGACTAATATATTTACATCAGGGGAAAGCAGAATTCCCTACAATTCTTTTTCTCAAAAGCAAAGGCCGTGGGACAACAAAGTGTAATATCAATAAAGGTGAGAGAAAAAGTGGTTGCAGAACTTCAGTGTAGTGCTTTATTTTGGTTTTGCACATTTTTAGGAATGTCTGCGCATTTCTTAAGCCTCAAACAGATTTCCTCAGGCTCTGCTTTCTGCTGCTGGCTAGCTGTGGGGTGGAAGTGTGAAGCTCAGGGGTGATTGTCTCTCTCACTCCTCTGCTTCAACCAGAGGATGCGTAAAAGCTTTTTTACGAAGTTACCACTCTGCTTACTGTGCACCGCTTGGAAAGCTGCCAGCCCTGCTCCTTTCTGGCTCTTTCTGGTCTGTCGGGAGTCACAGCAGTAGCTCCATGGGGACATATCATAGAGTCCTTCCACTGCATCTCTAGCAAGTAGTGGTCAAAGGACACAGGTTATCTGAGATGTGCTTTTGGGAACAGCAGCGTAGGATTGATTACCAGATCACTGTGTACCTGAAGATCAGAGGAAAATGAGCTCCGGCTGCTTCCTTGCTGGCATGAGAGATTTTCAGTCTCCCCGTGAGTTAGTTGTCAGGTGAGAGGCATTGCAGTAATTCAGCTTTATATTTTTGAAGAGAGCTGGAGATCTGCCTTTGCACTAATATGTTATATTATTGTGCTGTTGCCTTCATGCTGTAGTTACTTTATGAATGAGTTAATGGAATTCTCTTTAATTAGAGTAAGGATAATTATAACACATCGTTCTTTCTTGCACATCTGTGTACTAGAAAACCAGCATAAGTTTGTTTGCAGTGAGGTTATGCATTCTGTTATTTAGTGAAGTGACTTTGCAAAAACATGTGGGTAATAAATAGTGTTCTTGTGTGTTGCTGGCACATTTTGAAGATTTTTCTTCTGCCAAATCCTACTGAGCTGTACAATCTGAAGCATTAGCCAATGATTTGCAGGTCTAATTATTTTACAGATCATCTAGTTAACATGGGAAGATTTTGGGCATATTCCAGAATGACATTTTACATTCTTTCCCCTCACTAGAAGATCCCTGCTAACCTGATGCTTCCCAAGATGAGGTAAAGAGGCCTCCCCCTGAAGTGACAGGAGCACAACAGAGCAGACCATGTTCTCTGAGGGCTGTGCCACACTTGACAGTATTTCTGTCATGGTCAGGAACATGAAAAAAATCATACTGCCCACCACAGTGGTCAGCAGCCATTTAGGGCTAGTGTGTCTGGCTGCATTTTTATTTTTGCAGTTAATTCCTGCTAGTAAAAACTTAGTAGGAGCCAGGAGGTGCTGGTTTCTCGCAGTCTCAGTGCCCCCGATGAACTGCTCAGCATCATCTCGTGTCTGCACGATGTGAGGCTGGACTTCAGGAGCCTCTCTCAGGAAACACAGCTCCCGATGCCCTGTGTTGTATCTGCACTCCCTGGATGCCATTCAAAATTCATCTGTGGGCTGCCTTTGGCAGCTTGTGGTAGGTGACTGACTCCAACCCTGCTTGACACAGTAGGGCTGGCACAAGTTGTAGTACAGATGTGATTATCTTGATAAAAATTCCTTGTGCTAGTACCAGTTATTCTGTTCAGCGATCTGATGCAGCCTATCCTAGTTAAAGTCCTTGCGTCTGAAATGAAGCCATAACAAAAATTAACAATGCAAGCAGTCAGGAGCTTTTTTTTGTCCATGCCATTTTGAATTAGGCATCCCCCTACAACAGATATTTGAATGGCATATTAAATAGCTGTTCAAACCTGATGGGAAGGCATGGGGAAAGGATTCCGTAGCAAGCAAAGCCCTGGGAGGGGAGCAGGAGGAACATCAGCACAGGTGAAGGAGCCCCCGCCTGGGCACCAGGCTGTGCCAGCTGGAGCTTTGAGTCACACGAAGGCGCTGGGTATGGTGCGTCCTCCCGGGATGTTGTTCATAACACGTGCACATTGTTCGTCACAGCCAGGCCTGCAAATTCAGAGTGCACTCTGAAAGCAAGCCAACCTGCTCACTGTCTGCCTCATGCACCAACAAAAACACTCTGCCGCTGGAAAACAGTTCAGAATTACGATGAGGTACAAGCCAAAATAGAAATGAGCTCATCCTCCCCTATCTCTGTTGGCCTTCTATTGCAAACAGGAGTTAAGGGTCCTGAAAAAATTCCTTCATCAGAAAAGGAAACAGCTATGACTTCGAGCCCACACACAAAGAAAAGATCTGCTCAGAAAGAAGTGCTATTTTTAGTTGTTTTTCAAACAAAAACTATGCTAAGCCCGAAAACTCAGTCTTCTCTGTTCCGTTTAATTTTCCTTAACACTATTTATTGGCAAATGTTTCTATCTGGGACAGAAGTGAGCTTCATACTTGAAATTTATTCCTTTTCCCCCCTTCACATCAGTCTGAAAATCAGTCAGTCTGCCTTCACGTAGTATAGGGAACGGGTGCCAAGATCTGGGTATCTGAAGGGCCCATTCATCTCACATAGAATATGTGAACTCTCAATGTCTGCATGATGCACCTGCTTTTAGCTCTTTTAATTATTTTAAGAAGAGTGTGAAAACTTACCGAGGGAAAAAATTAATGAAAGGAGAAGGAAGCAGCCCACTCCCACACAGTGCATCTCTTCCCATCCTTAGCACCTTTCTCCTCGGCGACCTTTTGTCTCAGAGGCTATGCAGAGGATGCCATACAAGACTTTAAACATTTCTCTGAGAATTACAGTGAATTATCTTCATCGAAAAACAGTGTCTAGACACAGCTTAGCATCTGACTGTAGGCCAGTTGTTGGCTAATTTTGTCTCCTATCCACTGGTTGGCACGCCCCTTGTGGGGTAGAAAAAAAAGGGGGCAGAAAACAAGGGTGCAGGTCCCCCCACTGTATGCAGCTGCACTGACGTTCCTGGAACTCCACACAGGCACAGGGCCCGGTGTGTGAATCCAGCCACAGGGCCAGATCTGGCCTTACTAGCCTCTAGCAAGAGACAACAGTATTCATCATCTGTCCCCTTTGGTGTTTCGCTGATCTTTAGGTGAAAATTATTGGCTCTCTACCTGTGCATCCCATCCCTTGGGCTCGCTCTGCCTGCTGCACTTGCCCTTTCCTCCCTTCCCTGCCCACCCCACCTTCCTTTCAGTCTTCTTCCCAGTTACTTTATTCCCTTTCCCACCTCCTTTTCCTCCCTGCAGTGCTAACCCTGTGAGCAGCGTGCTCTTTGCTACCATCCCATGCCACAGCATCCTGGTGCCATGCCTCCTGGTGCGCCAGATCTGTGGGGGGTGGTGGAGGGAGGAGGACATGTTGGTGAGCACAGCCCGGCTGGGGCTCCTGCGTATGCAGGGCTCTGCATTTGCCAGCTGTCAGGGTTAGTGTATTACTAGGTGAGTAAAAGTCAAGGCAACACAGTGGGAGCAGCCCTGGCCGGGGCTGGTGCGGTGGGGATAAGCAGCACAGCTCTGCCTGGGGCTGCACCACGCACCACCCTGCAAATGCTCCTGTTCTCCGGGTGTGAGGGAGCATCTCTGGGCCACCGAGGAAGCTCAGGCTGGCTGCAGCACCGGGGCCAGGCTTGCACACCGGCAGGGCTGGCACTTGCCCGCCCTGGCTCTGGACGCAGCAGCCCACTCCGATCTCTGAGTGGTGGAGCCACCTGCTCCAATCCCTTCCGTACCACCATTGGAAACCCAGTTAATAAACCCCAGGTTAGCAGTGGGATTGGTAATTAACTGGGGATCTGGTTCCTAAGGCTAACAGTACACAATTTGTCTTCCGTCTTTTTCAGTTCCGAAATTTATCCTCATGGCTGTCAATCCCCTGGTCACCGATAACGAGTCTTCCGTCAAACAGAATGATGGTATGTACCATCAAAAAAATACGCTTTGCTGCTCTCCTTTGTCTTTGATTGAAATAGGACTTTTTCGCACTGCAGAGCTTGGTCTGAGGGAGGTGGGACAAGGTAATGGAAACCCTGCTGAAATAGCTGCTCTTCCCCTCAGAGGGCAGCGTGATGGGCTGGGAGCAGGATGGAACCCACACGAGCACGGTCCTGCTGTCACAGCACCGTTGCAAAACGAATGACCCGTCCAGACCTACCCATAACCAGTGTGCTGTCTTCTAACTTTCAGTGAACCATGGGAAGAGTAAAAGTGAAACTGCAGTTGTTTCAGGGTGAAGAGTCTTTCAAGAGTTATGCCAACACCTGCTCTTCTTAAAGGCAAATCAAATTAATGATGTGGCTAATGCGTATTCGCTGTCATCAGTAATGGGAGTGTACTGCAGTGATTGGGCTGAGAAGTCCATTTGAGAGCTGTGAAGCTTAATGGAAATAAATTCCTTCAGAAAGCTTAATGGGAATAGGCAAGAGGTTTCACTTGGTAATAGATTCTTTTAAACAATTTTGCCATTTTGTAGATATACAATATTTTCAATACTTTGTTATTAATACTTTATTTCAATTTTTTTTTTACTTATCAAACATTGTTTGGTCTAATGTTCTGCAAGTTTCCTATGGCACAGCACTGACCTGCCTGTGTTTTGGACAGACTGGTTAGTTCAAAAGTTACTGGGTGAGTATCAGCTTGGCAGCTTCATCATCTGTGGTATGACTGAACTTGCTTTCCCTCCTCGTGTCACAGGTGTTGACCTTGATCCAAAGGAATCGAGACTTCCAAAGAAAGATGGAATTATCGTTAGCAACTCCTTGGCTACGTTTGCATACATTAGAGGTAGGAAAATGAGGCTGAGATTGTTTGGTTCATTAGATTGTAGCATTTTGGGAAAAGGGAGGATCACCTCAGAAGGTCACAACTGGTAATCCCATGTTTATAGTAATGGTATTATTACAGTATAATCACAGTCTTGTGGATGGGACAATCACAGCATAATTGATATTTATAGAATATTTTCCATCTTGAAGGATCCAAACTCTTTTAGAGACTGCAGCCAAGATTTTTTTAAATTAATATTTTCAGTGGGGACTGTCAGTTGTTCAGTATTTTTAAAAACCTGGTCCTGATCTGGGAGCAGTGCTGGAGACATCCATTTTTGGAAATGTTGGTTTGCATACATGTAAGGATCATCAAGGGGCATTAAAAAAAAAACAAACATCAAACCCAGCCATCTCTGGTATGTGGCATGGCAGGTTTTGTGACTTAGCAACACTAAGGCAAATTTTGTTTAGGCAAATAATTTCATGATCACCAGACCTCTAACACTACAGGAGAAGTCAGGAATTTTAGAAGCAAGCAAAGGCTGATGTTGAGAAGCGATTCTGGAGCTCAGATGCCTGCTCTTCTAGAAAACGCCAAGAACCACGCAGCTGTTGAGCATCATCCCACAGCCTTTGCAAGGGCTTCCCCCGCCAGCACGAAGGGCAGCCGCAGCCTGCCAGCACGGCAAGACACACTGTCCCTGCAGGTGGCACCCGGCTGCCCCCAGCAGCTCTTCCCAAAACCCCAGACCCCACCACACTTGAGACCTCCCAGCAACACCCCAAGCAGCCAGGGTTGGATTTTACAACCCATCGAGAAGGGCCATTTCCACATCTGTCTCACTTGTTGCTATACTGAGGAGTGATCTCAGACTATGTCAAGGAAGAAAAACACTCCCTACCCAGCCTGGCCTGGAGATGCTGCCGTGGCTCCGAGGAGCCCAGAGTTGCTCTTCCCATGCCCCCTCTTCATGAGGGTAAGGCCTGTTTTGGCAGTATGGCTGGAAAAAAACAAAACAGGGTGTGCTTCTGGTAGCTGGTTGCAAATGCTAGTAAGCTGCTAATAAAAAGATGGGATATTGTTGTTAATTTATAATGTTATTAAGAGGCTGGGATTTTTTGCACAGTAACTTGAAGAGGCAGAGATGGCAGCGTTCAGACTGCAAATGCAGGGTGGTTTGGGTGCATGATGGAAAAAGCCTCCCCACAGCCCCCCCCCAAGCACCCCCCACCGTTCTGGCGACGCAATGCAGGGCGCTTTGGAAATGGCAGCTGATTTTTTTTGTAGCTACGCTTTGGCAGAGTTTGTAAAGTGTTTAAGCACTGGCTTTCTGATTTCAGATCACCCTGAAAGAGCTGCTCTCCTGTTTGTGTCCAGCGTTTGCGTGGGATTAATCTTCACGCTGTGTGCTTTGGTGATCTGCAAGTCATGCTCGAGTGACTTCCAGAAATTGCACAGAAAGAAGGATCACTTAGTGCCAGAAAGTGATGGAACGTCCGAGAACAGTGAAAATGAAGAGGAGGAGGAAGATTCCTCCATTTTGGACGTCCAGGATGAGATAGAGGGACTTTACAGACCACCTTACTCAGGTTACAATTCAACAGAGGCAGCAGAGCTGGCCGAAAGGATAGAGCGCAGGGAGCAGATCATGCAAGAAATATGGATGAGCAGTGGTTTGGATATGACACCTCCTAGAAATATGAATACATTTTATATTAATGAACAATAAATGGCTTATTTTGGATGACGCCCTAGCCCTTTTTTTTAAAAAAAGAAATGTACCTTCTGTGAAGGAACATTTGTATCAGTGCATATAATTATTTGTAAAGTAAGAAGAAATATATGCAATAAAAGGAGAGTTTCAAACCTTTGACTGTCTATAGATCATTCTGTGAAAAACACATTTACAAGCTTTCATAGTTTTATGTTCTGTTTTATGTTATGATTACTTTTTGCTGTAATTTGGGATCAACTACCATATGCAGGTTAAGAAATATTAAAAAAGGACAAAATTATTTAAGCAGCATAACATGGAGAAGCACCTGCATTAGGACATGGTGCTTGTAACCAGTTAGTGTGTTGTAGCTCATAAATTACATGAGAACATGCTCTATTGATGAGAAATGTGAGTATTATTAATAGAGCGAGCATTAATTAATTAATTAATTAAATTAAACACAGGTTCTTGAAGCTTTTCTGCTGTTTCATTAAGCCAACCTTTCCCTAGTAAATACTGTTCCTCCAGTGACAGTGATCCTGATTACAGGGGGGTTAAATTCTGCTCACTTGAGTCCAGCTGATGCAATTACTTCAAAGAGAGACGTGAAAGAAGGGTCCCTCTCTGGGCTGGGAGGTCTGGAAACTAAGCTGCAAAGAAGTGCCCGGTATTTCAGTGAAAATTTTCAGGGTTTGAGAATTAGTTTCCTTAGTGGCAGTCCCCTTGATGGTAGTGTAATGGCACCTGAAGTCAGGTTCACTTTGGTGTGCAGAGATTTCACAAGATCTCTCAGAGTCCACAGCTTCTTTTTCAAAGCACATCATAGCCAGCAGCTAAGGCTAGCCCTAGGAAGAAAAGCACTGCTGAGGCATGGACATAAGGGCAAAAATCAATCTGCATTCAAGACCTTCGGTACCTTGTTAAGGACAAGGTCACCATTCAACCATCAGAAGATACCTGCCCGAGATGTAATTCTGCTGCTACTCATGCTGGCAAATTTGTGAAGCACAAGCTCAAAAATGGCTGCTTTTGTAAAAGACTCTTGAAGTTGACACATACTAAGAACACTTACTTCCCAAGTGAAATGCTGTGTTAATTTTTCTGATATTAAAGCATGCTTTAGAGCCAGCACTTGATTGAAGGTGAAATTCTCAAGATTTTTTTACAAGTTCACAATCTTCACTTGAAAATTGTCCAGACTAGTCAGATTTGGTTTCAGTCGGACAGAAAATTAAATCAGAAATGTATCTAAGTTGAAAACACAACCTTCCTGTCTTTAAATAAAATGTCTCCAATATTTTAATTGCAGTCCATTGGGAATTTACTGAACAAAAGGAGGAAAAATGTCACTTCCTATTGGTAATACTTCATGAGTTCATTGTGCTTTCCCGCTCAGACGCTGTGTGTCTAGGTAGAGTGAAGTAGTATGAAACACTTGGAGAGAAAAAACTGTGATATGACTTGTCGTTTCCTACTGATACAAAGACAAATTAAGCATGGGAAAAGTTTAAAGGGAGGAAGGGGGCTTGCTCAAATGACTAAAGCGCAATCCCGTCCTCAACTGGAAAAATCTTAGCGGTGATTAGCATCCTATCAGCGGAAGGAAGAGAGGGTGAAGAGACGGATGGAGAGCTTAGGTCACCTGTGGCACCGGGAAACCGCATGAAACACTCGGGGCAGCCCAGGAGCCTGGCTGCATGCCCGCTGGGACTCGGCTCTCCCCCTTTCCAAGAGGAAGTCATCACAGCCTGTGCCACTGCACGATATTGATGATGAGCTTTTGGCCTGGAAAAAACGCGTGCCTTCATCCTGAGGGTGGAAGAAGGCAGGTTTTTCCTTTTGCCAGCCCCGTGGGTAGGTGTGGGACAGCTCTGGTCCAGAGCTGGCTCCTTCCTCCTGACTCATGGGGGCAGGTGCCACCCATTTCCCGGTCAGAAGGAAAGGGGACTGCTCGACATCCCAACAATTCCCCCTGCTGGCAGACCATGCTAGTAAAAAAAAAGGATCCTCTTATTGACCCTCCAAAGAGGCCGTCATTTGATTGCAGAGAGCGGGCTGGGCTCCAATGCACGGCGAGCAGGGCTGAGGGCAAGGGCTCCCAGGGGCTGCCCCGTCCCCAGCGCAGGGCCCTGCTCCAGCTGTCTCCCCAAAACTCTGATCCCTGGTGAAACTCCCCTCCTGAAGAGACCACAGGCCAGCTGATCTCCAGCTGATCTATTTTTGGAAGTCATCTGTCTGGCAGTTAATGTTTGTACTTACTAAAATTTATGCATTTTCTTTCCTCATTCATTATCTCTAAGCCTCCGTGGGGTTTTAGTCCTGAAGCTGCCATCATAACAAAACCCGGGAGTTAGTCTTTTCCACCAGACTTTCACTTTGCTCAAGTCTAGGTAAAATTCGCATGTCCTAGGGGTGGCTACAGCCTCACAGACTGGCTGGGGTTGGAAGGCACCTCTGGAGGGCATCTGGTCCAACCCCCTGCTCAAGCAGGGCCACCCAGAGCTGGTTGCCCAGGACCGTGTCCAGATGGCTTTTGAATATCTCCAGGGCTGGAGACTCCACAGCCTCCCTGGGCAACCTGTGCCAGTGCTCGGTCGCCCTCACAGTGAAAAAGTGTTTCCTGATGTTCAGATGCAGCCTCCTGTGTTTCAGTTTGTGCCCACTGCCTCTGGTCCTGCCACTGGGCGCCACAGGTCCTTTCCCTGTTGTTTTGTTCATTTCATCCCTGCACGTCTTCCATTTGATAGTCCTGCTTTGGGGTTCCCAGCTGAAAACAGGGGTGTTCGTTCCTGGTGATGAAGCAACCAAAGTGGCAGCAGATCAGCAGAAACCAGTCTGTAACTTCAAGGTTAGTCCCTTCCTTGGAAGAAAACTGCAAAACACTTCACTTTTCCCAACTCCCAGTTCTCTCACCTACTTTTACAACCCTGGAGGAAAAAAATCCTTTGTATTAAAGTGGAGATTGGCAACTTATTTTTCTGTTACCTTTGCATATTTACCTGTAAATGAATCAACAAACCTGATTCCCTCTTAATTTCCTGCCCTGCCTGCTGCCACAGGCTGTAGTAAAAGATTTCCGTGGGTGCCAGAGAAGAGCCTGCTTCCCAATATGGAACATTTCACAGCCTCTGGGAATGTGCTTTGAGAAAAAAAAGCATGCCTGTTTAAATGTATCCACAAACATGGTGGCAAAGCCGTATTGTGAGCCCCAGCACCAGGAGTAACTCGGCAGGGCAGGGAAAGCAGTTTTTGCTCCAGACTGGAAGGTTGAGCTTCACTCAGGAGCTGTACCCTTGCCTGAATTGTTTATAGTCTGAGTTTGGGTTGCTATTTTATTCTTTTTGCATAAACTTTCCAAGTCTAATTGGGGAAAGCTATCAATTAGTGGTTCAGCTCGTTCCCAAATGTTCGCTGTTCATGGAGTGAAAGGGAAAAACCTGAGAAACAGACACGGAATTATTTTGATCTTTCTGAAACGACACCCTCTGCAGAAAAAGCATCCAGCATAGAAACCAGAAAATTAATGGGGAACGTACTTACCTGACACAAGCCCACACAAATCACAATTTTATGGGAAAACACTGTGTATGCCGATTAAAGAGAAACAGTGTACCGTGAGCCGGGCTTGTTCCAATGGCAGGTCTGCTTTACTGTAACACGAGCAATGGTAAGAAGCAATTGGATTTGGCTGCTTATTAGTGGGATGTGTAGACTGAAAAAATAAGAAGCAGAAATGCCATAGCTGGTATCTACTTCACTTCCAGGCTAAGGGCAGAACTATCATTGAAGAGGGTGCCATAGAGCAGCAGCAACACCACGGGGAGGGCATTCAGTGCTAGCAGCAGGATGAAGTTTCAGCAGCAAAATCCCTGCAACTGCCCGGAAAAGCAGCCTAAGAAAATATTACGAAGGAGAGCTTGCAAGTTGTTTGGCTGTAACTATCGGGTTTATGCTACATGCATAAAATGAAAATGATATGACCCAGCATCAACACCTAAACTTGCTGGACGGCGATGTGCAGTGCTGGTGTGGCTGTTTTAACTCCCCACCCCAGCCTTTAAAATAACCCAGAGTTTCCCACCCGGAGTCCCTGGGTGAGGTTGCAGGAAGCAGTAAGTAAATCCTTCCAAAACTCGCACCTTTTATCAGCAGCCACTCAGGTGTGACGTGCCTAACGCTTGTGTGACACTGCAGCCAAAAACCCTCCAGTGTCACCCCAGCGATTTCGCGGGCGGCGCCTGTGGTTGGTGGGATGACGCGCTGGTGCCCAGGGCAGCTGGAGGGAGAGGGCGGCAGGGAAGGAAGGTGCGGGCAGGGCTGGGGGCGAGCTGGGGTGAGGGCAGAGCCTGGAGCAAGCTGGGAAAGCAATGCCTGGGAAAGCAAAACCCAGGAAAGCAGAGCTGTACACATGCGAGCAAGGAGCGAAGGACCAAACCCAGGTGTGGAAGCCATCCAGTTGGCTTCATCTGCACATTGGGAAGCGTGAGGGATAAATGACCACAAATATCCTTTTTTGCAAGGTGTGTGGCTGAGCAATGGAGAATTCAAGCACGGGCCAAGGCAGGGGATTTCACGTTGCCTGCGACATCGTCTGTGGTGGGTTTTCTTGGGCTCCCAAAGCCCACCCAGGCCCTGTGAAGCAAACGGGGGTCACTCTCCACTGAGCTTTGGAGCAAGCCCTGCAAAGCACCACCGAGGCAGCAGTGCTGTTGCTCTCAGAGGAGATGTGGGTTCGGGCATCAGAAAGCTCGGTTCCAGCTTGGGAGCACAAAAGCGACGCGGAGACCCTGCCAAGGAGTGCGGCTTGGCCCCGCTGGGTTTGCAGCACACAGAGCCCTACACCAGCACACCGTACTGCCCAGGCCTGTGCCCAAAATAACCCTGACTGCTGGTGTGCCTCACCACACGCTTTCAGCGGTGCTGTGGGTGCTCCCTGCTCTGCTGCCAAGTGTCACTTTTAGAGATGAAGAGAAAGTGGGGCTCCTGCCAGCCCCCAAGCACTGCTGCTCCAACAGAACCCCCAGGTGGCTGCTCCACAGTGGTCACCCCTGGTCCAGGCACTCTGAGATGCCCCTGGCAAATGGAAGTCCTCCAGGGATCTCCTTCAGCATTAGGGGACTGATTTGTTTTCTCATGTTCTCATTTCTGGAAGAAAAAAAACCAACCCAGCCCCAACATGTAGTTGGCCCAGTACTGTAGTAAAAAACTCCTTTTCCAGCACTGTAGAAAATGGCAGGACTTGTGGCTTCTCACGGAGAAAGAGACAAATCCCAGCCTGATGTTACAAACAGCTCTGGTGACATCCTGGTTACAGCCTGGGCAGGCATCAGATGCCAGGAACATGCCTTCAAACGCACAGGGCGCCCAAGAAATACGCATCTGGGGTGTGCGCATTAGTGACTGTCCATTAACAATCCCTGTTGCAGAGTAATTACGGCTGTAGAGGATCGCCGGCGTGCTGGCCATGGGGTAGGCGCTGACCCAGCCCTGTACAACTCCCCAGACTCTTTTTTAAGACCGTTGTATTTTTAAGACCATGTATTTTTAAGACCTGAAGATATGATGTTAATGCCCAGTTGCGCTTCTCCTGGGGTAGCGAGAGCTTGAAAGCATCAGCCAGAGCTCACACCTTCTTCATGCAGTAGAGTCAACCAGCCAGGAGATAAAAATCCACAGGAAAACTTGGTAGGTCCGGTCACAACGGAGCTGGCTGTTGTTTCTCTTTTGAAAAATGAGGACCCTGAGCAACATGATCTGGTTTTGAAGCTGGATCTAGTTCAGAAACAGGCCCCGCTCCAAGTGCGTGGTAGGACCAGCAGCCCTCAGGAGGTCCTCCCAGCCTAAATTGTTTTACGAGCCTGTGACCAACTCTAACCACACCTGGAAGCCAGACTTTGGAACTGCAACAGCCCCTGCTCTCCAGCCTTTCAGTCGTGTTGCAACTCTACCACCCTGCCGATCTACCCGCAGCAAAAATTTAAATCGAGGTTTCCATAAAAATCCCTCATCAGGAAAGAGGTGAAATGTCCTTTTCTGAATGAGGCCACAGGGCGTTGCTGAGGGAGGGAGAGGCAGGAAGAAACAGAGCTGCAAACTCACAAGCAACCACTGTGCTGAGGACAATTGTGGGTTGAATCCTTAAACTGCAGGAGCTGCCGCTTGGGTGAGAGACAAAGCAGAGCTGGTGTGAAATATCACAGCACTTACACAGCGGTGCCCCCAGACCCTTACACGGTACCATGAGTGGCAGCCGTATGCTGATTATCAGGGCAAAAAAATCCCCACACAATTTTAACAACAATTTTTAACTGCAACATTGTAAGTGCTTGGCTGTATTGCTCAGCCTTTGCTGAGAGCTGCTCTCACAAACACAACCCTTGGAATAAAACAATAATTCCCTTTTCCTTTTCGTTGAGGAAGTGCCAGATTTCCTATTTTTGCTATAAACTTCCTCATTCTCAACACAACCCCTCTGTAGCTGCTGTACGGCCCGTACTCACCGCAGCACGGGACAGGGACACACACAGCCCTGGACACAGGCGGGCAGGTGGGTTTGGGTGAGGACAGTCGCGCCCCCAGCACATGTGGGCAGCCGGGGCTGGGTGGCGAGGAGGGGGCAGCGCGCGGGATCCCCAGGCCACCACCGCCCCGTCACCCAGTGCCCCGAGATGGTGGGCAAGGACAGGAACAGCCAGAAGAGGAAAGGCGTGAGCTCGCACTCTCGGTGAGTCCCGACTTGCACACGGGCGGCAGCCAGGCAGGCAGATGCAATTTGTTGAGTTTTCCTCCAAGAATGGCGTGCCAGAGCGCCCAGGCTCAGGAGGCCACTGGCAGCCAGGAAATCCTCCTCTCTGCTGGCAGGGAGACCTTGCTGCCCATGGTGACGGGTGTCCTCCACTTTCTGGCCCCATCAGGCCCTATCAGGCCAGACCTTTGCAGGCTCCCGGCTCCCACGGTTGTCGGTGCTGAGCAGGAGCAAGAGCTGCACCCCGGCGGGTCGTCAGCGCTGCCGAAAGCAGCAGCTCCAGTTCCCTGAACCCACTGGGCCCCCACCTCTGGCACAGAGTCAGGGACCGTGTGCTCACCACCCCCCCGGGGTCACCTCTGCAGCAAGGGCAGCCCACCACAGACACCCCATCCCGCAGCCACGCGGACGGCGGTCCCCTCCTGACATTTGCAAAACCCACAGCTGAGCACAAGGGTTTGTGGGGTGGAGGAGAGGGGAACGGAGAGGGAAAATAACCATGAAATGTCACTGGAGTATTTTTAAACACTTTGCATGTATTAGGCTCAGCCTGCTCTAAGACCTTCCAGTACCACAGCCAAATTCCAGCTCCCCGGTGGCTTTTGCTCATGACCCTCACGTGGTAAAACGAAAACAGGAAAATACGATTGCGGAGTCAGGAGAACCCACCGGCGGGTGCGGGGCAGGCCTGGGGCAGGCCTGGAGCGGCGTCGGGGTGCCAAGGCAGAGCAGCACCTGCAGAGCGGCACCCGCCCCGCACCCCGGGGAGCGCAGCCGACCTCCCGGTGGGGGGAAGCGGCACAGAAGCCACGTCCACACGGCACCAGGTGCCCGTGCCATGCTTCCTGTCACGTTCCTGTTCAAGGAAACCTCAACAGCACATTAAGGACTATAATGGCGTTAGCAACTCTCACCGCACATAATATAAGTTTCCGTTAATCAGGAGGGTGATATGGCCACAAAACAAACATTTTAGCAATGTCCTGCTGTGCGTCTCCTTTGACAGAGAGCAGATTTTCCCTCTAGAAGGGCACGTCTTCTATCAAACTTCCAGAAATAAACAGTTTAGAAGAAAGATAAAACGCTTTTGCAGATTTGCAAACTTACGTGTGGTGGTCCTATCTCACAATTCTCCAATTCTTCAGATGTATAAATATCTATAGATTTTGCTTTGTTCCTGTACTCTTTCATCTTTCTCCAGTATGTTCATTCAATGTCAGCCACAATGAATGAATCCAGCAGATCCACAGATGCTGTTGTGAGAACTCAGAAGAGCATTGATCCTATGGACCATTTAAGAAGAAAACGGCCAATTACAGCAGACAACAGCAGTCAAAGGTATGTAGAATAAAATGGAGTTTCTTCTGTGTTAATTACTTCCTATGCCTGATTTCCCCTCGCTTTTAGAGGGGAAATGACAACATTATAAGCACCATAATCAAAGGTCCTGTTCAAATGCCCCCTCGGAATCCTCCGTATAACGGTAACTTAAAAGTCTCTTTTTCACTGAAACAATAAGTCTCAACAAGTCTTGGAGATACAATAAAGCGTCTTGGGCTCCTTTGACACGTGTGCCAGCTGCAAAGGGAACTCTGCTGGGAAGAAGGTGCTAGCAACGCGTTAGGGTTTTGTCACGGAAAACTGGTTACTCGCCGTCGTGGATGCGCAGCGGGGTTTAACGAGCAAGATCCGGGGAGTATAGATACTTTACCGCTTATGTTATTTTAATCTTGTCTCCTCTGCTATTGAATACTTTCCTGGTATCAAGGACACTAAATCAAATGGCCAAAAGCCAGCGATGACTTCAGTTATTTACAGGACTGGGAGCCCACAGAACAAACTCCTCGGAATAATACTAATCTAAGATGAAAGCTCTATTTGTAAGAGGGATTCAGTTGGATATTTTCAAGCATTCATTATAACTGATCCAAAACATCTGGGAAGCTTCCTGCCAAGGCCACTAATCTCAACACAGTTATGACTGAACTAAAGTAACTAAAAAAAGCTACTTTCAAATGACGAGGAGCCCACAAATAAGTACCGGGCTACATAAATACCAATAAATAAGCGCCGCTAGGTAAGGTCACCTTGCAAACCCTGATGCCAGAGCGGATCTCTAGACCAGGTAGCTTATGGGCAAGTCTGTCTTTCGGGAATTGCCCTCCCAGGTTGGCAGGACAAAAACCACACAGCACAGCTGGCAGCCGGCTTCTTAAACAGAAAAGATGAGATTTTGGGGAGCAGAAAGTGTTGTTGCAAGCAGCACAGGAAATGAAGTGATCCCTGGAGGAATTTAGTTTGGGAACCACCAGGTTATAACTCCCCCCGGGTACAAAATGTGCCAGGCTGCCACACAGCTAGCTTTAGAAGCTTATAAACAGGGCTACATTTTTTTCTGGCTCCCAAAAGGATGTAAATATTTTAGAACATTGCTGGAAAAGAGGGAAAAAAATGTGCAACAACCCTAAGTCATTAATCTATAAAGAGTAATTTGATTTTTTGGAAGGATATACATAATTGCCCAAACAAAATAATTACTTTCCTGAACCTGTGTATTGAGTTTGCGTGGCAAGGTTTTGGTAGCAGGAGGGCTACAGGGGTGGCCCCTGTGAGAAGCTGCTAGAAGCTTCCCCTATGTCTGACAGAGCCAGTGCCAGCGAGCTCCAAGACAGACCCAACGCTGGACAAGGCCGAGCCCATCAGCAGCAGTGGTAGCGCCTCTGGGATAACATATTTAAGAAGGGGGGAAAAAACCTGTGCAACACAAGCAGCGGTCAGAAGAGAGGAGTGAGAATATGTGAGAGGAACGACTCTGCAGACGCCAAGGTCAGTGAAGAAGGAGGGGAAGGAGGTGCTCCAGGCGCTGGAGCAGAGATTCCCCTGCAGCCCGTGGCAAAGACCACAGTGAGGCAGGCTGTCCCCCTGCAGCCCATGGAGGTCCACGGAGGAGCAGATATCCACCTGCAGCCCATGGAGCACTCCATGCCGGAGCAGGTGGATGTGCCCAAAGGAGGCTGTGACCCCGTGGGAAGCCCGCGCTGGAGCAGGTTTGCTGGCAGGACTTGTGACCCCGTGAGGGACCCATGCTGGAGCAGTCTGCTCCCGAAGGACTGCACCCCATGGAAGGGACCCACGCTGGAGCAGGGGAAGAGCGTGTGTGAGGAGTCCTCCCCTGCAGGAGGAAGGAGCGGCAGAGACAACGTGCGATGAACTGACCACAACCCCCATTCCCTGTCCCCCTGTGCCACTTGGGGGGAGGAGGTAGAGAAAATCAGGAGTGAAGTTGAGCCTGGCAAGAAGGGATGGCTGGGGGGAAGGTGTTTTAAGATTTGGTTTTATTTCTCATTATCCTACTCTGATTTGATTGGTAATACATTAAACTGATTTCCCTGAGTCGAGTCTGTTTTGCCTGTGATGGTAATTGCTGAGTGATCTCCCTGTCCTTATCTCGACCCATGAGCTTTTCGTTATATTTTCTCTCCCCTGTCCAGTTGAGAAGGGGAGTGATAGAGCGGCTTTGGTGACCCAGCCAGGGTCAACCCACCACAACCTGTTTTGAAATTTGGGACCTCAGACAGCATTCGTACACATCCCTGCAAAACCCATTAAGGAGAGCATTGCAAGAGAGGGGAGAGGAGGGAGAGGTTTTCTATCTGTAACCTTAAAAGCCCTTAAAAGCCACAGCACCACCTCTGGTAATCTGGGCCTCTTACAACTGGTAGGATCAGGATCAGGAGCTGGAGCTAGGTGACTAACAGCTTTTATAATAAATAAATGAATTTTATGATTTTATAATGATTTCACCGAGTGCTGCCAATCCCAGCTATGGATCGAGAAGATTTATCATATCTCTGTGGGTTGCAATGATGCTAGTGATATTAAGAAATTAAGTATTTCCAGATTTTCTTCACTCCACCCTTTGATGACAGCAAAGGAGCACATTAGGAAAAGGCCTTCAGCTGTAGAAATGGTTAAAAACCTCCAAGGAATTGTACAGGACACTGATTTTCATCTGAAAAAGTGGTAGAACAAGGTGGTTTTTTAAAACCCGCTCCATTTTCTTGACACATTGAAATAATCCCAAGTAGTTTTAAAATATAAAATATTTGAAGTTTTGCAACTTAGAAAAATCCCACATACTGATTTTTTTTTTTTTTGTAAAAAACATGTTACTGTAAAGTTGACATTCCAGAAAAACTACCAGACATGAAACTTTCCTAAAAGTAAAAGAATCGATGATGGAAGTAAAAACACTATTAACAGTTAACGGCATTAATTTTCTTTTCTGTACTCAATCTTCCAGCTGCGAGTTCAACAAACACTTCAGTTTAACTTGATCAGTGTCTCTTCAACCATACTAATACTTAAAGAAAATTATGATTTTTTTCATTGCAATGGAAAAAAACAGCTAGCAAAACACTTTCTTTTTGTTATTTTACAATGACTCAAACAAGCAGAGAGATTTAAGCCAGCAGTATTGAGATTTGTGAATCTGGAGAGCCACAGCCAGGTATTTTTAGCAGACAGTCAACGACCACAGAATTTACTTCCATCTTGTTGCACTGGCAGGTTTGGCAAGGCAGGAAGCTTCTGGTTGATAATATCTCAGACTTTTGTGTTTTCAAATGTCTCTGCCACTAAGCCCTCCTGACACGAGCATTAGGGCATGAATAAGACAAAAAAACCTATCAATGAAAAAAATGTCAAATGCGGGCGTAAGTTCAGACAGCAAACATAACTCATCCGACTTCCAGAGTGGCTGAGCAGCCCTAGCACCACAGTGCCATAACGTGGCACCCGCAAAAAATATTTCACATTAAAATTTGACTTAAACTACGTGCTGAGGAGCAACTGCCCATTCTCGAGACTGACGTAGTTTGTGAACATTATCTAGTTTGGCTCAGGTGGAAAGGAAGCACATGTGTACAGGGGCAACTTGGTATCCTGAAGTCTATTGTAAACTACAAAACCAACGTCCTTAGCTGGCTCGCCTTTCTGCGCTGCAGACTGAAAAGGTGGGCATTCTCGGCTGCCCGCTGCCCTAGGGACAACTGCTTTGGGGTATGAACAAAGACATCATTTTAGTTGTCGGCTGTGAGTGCCTACATCGGTTCACCTCTTTTTAAAACACTCAGTTGCAGTTGATCCTCTCTCAGAATTTTCAGGGCACCCTGGCTTTCCACTGCTCAGCAACCTGATGAGGGTGCACATCTGCCTCCATAGAAAAGCATCTCCGTTAAGGACACAGAAGTCTAAACATGTAAAACTTGAGCAACTTGTTTCTAAACATAAATTATCTACCTAGATAATTCTAGAGATTTAACTATCCATTAGTCATGCAGTATCCCAAATGAGAATCCTCCCTTCAAAAACAGACACAACATTTGCTTCAAGTCTACTAGCGTTTCCTTTGTTAGTCTTGAACCCGGAACTGACCGATGATATGTTTTAGAAATGGTAACAGGATCCTGAACATCAAGCATATAGTGGAAACACTCTCCAGTAAATTTCATGATTTCTCATTTTAAAATGCCGATTTGTTAGAAACTAAACACTTCTAATCCAGTCATAACCTTACTTCCATGTTACTTCCACGTACTTCCAGTACTTCCATGTTAGAGATCTTGCCCTATTAAACTTGGTTTTATTGTATCCTTACTTTTGTAAACAGATTTCTGTCAATCTTTACATAAAAGCATCATGACTAACAGCTTGTTAAACTGAATGAGATCACTAGGTTGGCTCCCAATGTCAAAGAAAACTAAACCAAAAGAATGAAAATGAAGCATTCCACAAGGATTTCCATGTTATTTGTGTTTATATAAGAACACTTCCTTTAAACAATTGTTAAGAGGTCAACTCATTTTAAAATGATAGTTTGGAACTAGCTATGTTGAAATGCAAACAAGCACATAAAAATCACTAACTTTCACTGGATTAGCCTGGGAAAACTGATTTCTTATAAAATAAATTACCTTCTACAGACCATACCATCTAAAAGAAATGCAAGAATCAGGAAGAAAGTATAAAGGCCACTCAAAACAATACCAAACATTCTAGTGCATATTTACTAGATATATTAGCTGTGAAATAGTTTAATATTTCAATATTCAAATTACAAGTTTCTAATAAAATAATGAACTTCAACAGGATTGATTCTATTCTTTGCAGAGACAACTGCTTCTACAGTTACACAGAAATGTAAACATTTATTGAAAACCTAAGGCTGAAGCAGGCATCTGCTAAGGAAGTGACAATTTCAGCTTTTGTCAGCAGAATCTACCACACACAACACAACTCCTCCTTGTTGCAAACAAGTGTATCAACCAAACAGCTTAAACAGGCAAAAAGGTGTTTGCGGAGCTTCATCTTGGCCCCCATTTGATGTCTTTTACACCATGAAATTGCCTTTTCAAAGCACGGTTGTCTGCCCACTCAGCATTTAGAAATGAGTCGTCCTCATCCTCTTCTAGTTTCTGTAAACAGAACCAACAGGTTAAGAAGGCAGTAGTGAATGTAACCTGCGGTTAGTGTCTACAACAGCACAGCTCACATACATGCAGTGAAAAAACACTGTTACCTTAAGTTCCTCCTGCTTTCTGTAGTAATACAGCATCATCTGTTTTTGCTCTTCATGACTAATCAGAGGTTCACGCCCTGGAGCTCCTTGTCCTTTCTGAAAGGGAAACAGTAAATTTTATTTATGATAGCATGTGATACAAAAGAGAAGCTGCTATGAAAAGCTAGCAAAATCTTTCTTCAGACAATAGGATTTCTCAAACTTGGTAAGGTCCCTCAGGACAGGAAAATAAATGTTGAGAAACTTCTGCTGCATTCAAGTGAGAATTATTTTTTCACCTCAGCATCTGAATCATGTTGTCAATTTTGTGGACATCAATGGAAGCTGCAGACAGGATTGAGTCTATTCTACTTAAACTTCTGCTCTAAAAGACATAATAAATCTCTGCTTTAAGGCTGTTCTAGATATCTCAGGATTGGCCCATCCATCTTTAGCTCCCCTGCTAATACAGACTCAATATGGCACATGACTTAGTAAAGCAGGGAAGGAAGGCAGTTACAAAACACTAAAAATAAAAGAAATTTTATTTGTTACTACAAATAAAATAATTTTTTTTTCCAGGCAACTGTCCTCATGGAAGAAATGATGCGCACAGCAGAAAATAGCTGATGACGGCTATTGTCAACAATAGCAAACAAAACAGCTTGAATGGAGATGGTGAATCCTCTCTGGAACAAAAAGGGTCTGAGGTGGTTTAAATTAGCTCTCCAACCCAAGAATGGGGGCATCCGTTGTCAGATAGAAAACGACCGCACTACTTTGTATTCTCTGAAGAGGTCCATCCGCTAATTAAACAGCAAAACAACTTTCCTGGGACCCTGCACTTCAATGGTTGTTGAGTTGTCACACAATTTTTCAGTCACCGTGATAGAAAAGAGAAAGCAATTCTGGTCTTCTAAATGACAAAACACATAAGTCAAGTGATTTATCTTCGAGGAATTCTATCGCAGTCACCTGCAGATAATAATATCTGCCATAAACATTAATGCTTTCTGTGGCAGAGAAGCTCTCACTGACATGGAAGTGAAATGCCGCTCCAGAATAATTCTGAGCTATGGATAAGTACTCTGAGACATCTCCCATTCACAAAAGCACACTTTGAATGTGGTATTATATATATACACAAACATATATATATACACGAACAGGGTGAACATCTTCTGACAAAGCTCTGAAAGTGAACTGAAACACCAAACATTCTTCCCTTCAGTATGGCATTCTCACCAGAGATGAACACAGCTGCGCAGTTAGTACAAAATCACTTTGTCCAAAAGAAAAAAAAAAAAAAAAAAAAAAAGAGAGGATCAGCTGGGTCTAACAACATTACATTGCAAGCAGTGGCCNACTGGCTTCTGCTGAAGCATCAAATCTATAAAACTGAGGAGCAGCAGGAGATCTTTGCCTCATTTTAGCTCACTACTCCAGAGGATGACTCAGACCTGTGTTCACAACTAATACAGAAGGCCTTATCTGCTTCACCACATCTGACAACTGGAAAGTCTCATTTCTTTAAAAAAATTTCAGCTGGGAGCTGGAGCTGACAGTGCAACTGGGTGGGGTGGGCCCAGCCGTTTGTTCTTCCTTCTAGCACTCGGCAAGTTCTCACTGAACACTTCGGAAGACCGTAAGTTCAGGCTCTTCCACAACCCATGTCCTCTCAAAGAAGATGCATGTCCACATTTCCAAGGCAACTGAGACAGTTTGAGGACCTGCCATCAAGAAACTCAGGACATCACAGGCAGGAAATTACTGAGTTACAGACACTGTCTTTCAGACACAGAACAGACTGAAACGGGGATGAGAGGTATCCACACCACATGCACAAAACGTTAAAACTGTTTTTTAAAAGCCAGAATACAGAGACAAAAACATTCACAAGTCCAATTAGAAAAACTGGGCAGACTGAATGACTGGGTCTGTTCAGTGCTCTGCACTGATATGGAACTGAGAGCCAGCTGAGGTTTTTTTAAAACTTTTCAGTTTCTATTTCATCTATTTTTAAATACCTCTTTGCTGTACTTTAGGAAAGTGCTATGGAGCAAGTAATAGCAACTGCAGTATTTAACTGAAAGGCAAAGGAATTACTAAACAAAAACTTAGAATATAATAAACTAAAACCTTAAAATAGATGTACAGTTTTAAGACACTCAAGCCGGAACTGATCTAATCCATTTTATATGCCTACGGACAATTCTCTTCCACAGAGAATTAGACAGCCAAAGGTGAATAACTTGTAAAGCAATCTCCCAGCGATACTTACTTTCTGTATCTTGACAATGATGGTTGTTTTCTCATTTTTGCCTACATAGTCAGAGAGCAACTTTGTTTCTTTCAACTCCTTTCCTGCCCACCATAATTGTGCTTCTGATTCTTCTATAACTTCAAGTCCAGCCTGTGACAAATAAACAAACAAGGTGGAGTGTTGTGGGGTGTTGTTTTTTGCTTTTTTCCAAAACCAGAAAAATTTTCTGGGAAAATCTTTCTGGAATTCCTAACAGAAAGGCCAGTGTAATTTTACACTACTTCTGCTACATCTTTCCCCTCATACTAATCTACAGCATTTTTGTTCATATTCCATTCAATCTTGATCTAACATAAACACTTTGGGCAATAAATTCTCAATACTGGCATTAGAAAGAAATGACAAGCTATTTAAAATGAGTCCCAGACTTACCTGAACTCTGTATGTAACATTTGAAATAAACTTCATTCATCTTATTTCCAGTTAAGCTATTGGTGTGCTTTTACATAAACTATCAGACAAAAATATTAAACAAAATTTGTCTTGCAAATGAAAACAACCTTCATTGATAAAATGGAGAACAGCATAGCACATATTTAACCCAGGCACTGCATATAATCCAAATACATTACTGCATACATGAGTTCCTGACAAGTCTTCTTTATCTTCAAACTCCATCCTAACTGGATCATGTGGAGGCAATCCCATTGGATACACAATCATCACAGCCCCTCGGAGCTGGTCCAATGCATCTTTCACCATCTCCATATTAACACACACATTGGCCTGAACTTGTTTCTGAAATATAGGCAGGGATCATTGGCAATTTAAAAAAATATGAAGAAAGACTTTGCTTTGTAGTCAGTTCAAAGGTTCAACAGTGAGATACTTGAGCAAAGCTAACTGGCTGCACAAAGTTATTAGGAGCACAAATTTTCTCGTTTGAATATCGACTTTTGAATACATCACTACACTTTTGCTCGCTCTATTTAGCTTGCTTACACTGGGGCGGGGGGGAAGAGAGATCCTTCACTAAACTGTGTAGGAGGCATTTAGTAACAGATGTCTGTGGGATACAGACACTCAAGTAAGTACGCATATGACCACGGAAACTGGATGGGGAGTCTTTTGTTCCAAGTACTTGTGATTCATGAACAAGATTCAAACCAGTAGAATTCAAGTGAGGGCTAGAGAAGGGGCCTAAAACTTGAGGCAAAAAACAGAGCACATGTGAGCGGAAGAGTAAAGCTTGGCATATTGTACGGCTTATGCAGAGATCTGTAAGATCAAATACTTGAGATCATTCCAAACCCTACTGCAAAAGATAGAGAAAAAACAAGACGCATCTGGAAGAGAAGAAAAAGTTTTTGCTTACGGATTTAACAGTTCCAAGATTTTAAGTAACAAGGTTTATAAAAAAAGAGAGTAAGAGAATGTTGCCTCCTTGTGGACGTTCTTAAACTAGTTAACTGGCAAGTACAATTGGTTTCTCAATCTCAGATGATCAACCTTTTTTTTTAATACACAGGCATATTTCTTCTTTTCCATCATTATAAATTTATGAACCTTAACAAACCACTTCACAAACTATCCTTAACTTCATTCACCTGTGAATGGCAGTAATTTCTAGAGTAAGTCAGCATGCAGTGCGGCAATTTTGCAACTTTTTATTGTAAATGACAACATGGTATATAGTTGGAAGTTTCACCCAGGAAGACCTGCAGAGTGGAGACCAGGCCTGCAGATATTTTCGACTCAAGAAGTAAAACTACATATTATTAATTTCCTCCCTGTTTAGAAATAGAGTTGATGAGATGCAATCCAACAGAAAAAAAAGTCCATCTGGAGAAAATCTTTATAGTCCAGAAGCTTTAATCTGAAACATCTCTCATTTTGCATAAATTTTGCTATGACTCAGAACAGTTTGGCTGAAATCCCGCCTCAATTCAGGAAAGGTTTGCTGCAACTCAGCACACTGGAAGCACTGCCAGGCAACAGGGCAGCTCCTTTGCTTGCCTCCGCGAGGCCTTTGGAAACACTGAGGTGCTCACTCTAAATGACTGATATGACACTGTTATTAGCAACGAAACAGCCAAGGCGGCCAATTTAAGTGCACAGGCAACACTAAAAATTCAGTAACATTATCTATTTGTATAACTGTTTTAAAGCTGTTTTAAAGTTCCACACATACTAATTCCCAGAATCATAGAGGTGGGGAGAAGAAAATGACTTGCAGATGTTTACAAAAAAAGCAATCTGATGATAAGTATTACTTAATTTGTGTTTCACATTCATATGAAAGCAATACAGAGCATCTACAGATTTGGTAAAGTGAAGTTGAATAACTAAGACCATAGTCCCATCAGGGCATACCCTCACACTTATCTTTAAACACACAAACTCATTGGGACTGAGTATGAGTCCAAGTGCTTGTAAAACCAAGGCCTAATCTAAGAGATTAGAACACATTTTTCAATTAATTACACATAAAACTCAAAAGACTATGTTAATAAGCAAAAGGTATTTTATTCCAGGAACATCACAGAATGCAGTTAATTTTTCACCAGAAAACACGACAAGCATTCGCCTAAAGAATGCATCAATAGCAAATTAAGAGTGTGTGAATAAAATTAAATGCGATTTAATCATTCAATGGGGTCTTGGCTGCCAGCGTTCACTTGGAATTTAATACCTGATTCCTTAACTTGTTGAACCAGCTTGCCAAAAGCCATTAAGAAAATCATTAACAGAAATGTCAGTTTTTATTAGACTGTTCACATCTCTTCATGATATTACTCAAAAACCGTTAACCCTTGCACTGAAAAAAGTCTATTTTTTCTTAAGCTACTACATAGCACTACATAGCACCTATTAAGAAAGTTCCACATACCACATGCTACTTCAGGAAACCTACCCTAGAGATTAATGCCTTGGCTTCCTCTATTGTCTTCTTTATAACTTGCTGCATTTTTTCATTTGGAGCTGAAAAGAAGAGACACATATTTAATAGTCTACACTTACTATAAAGAAAACAAGCAAACGACTTGTCCAGGTTATTCTCTACTGTAAGCAAATGAAACACTGTTAAATCACAAAGCAAGAGAGACACTACTAAGTTGCAGTCTATTTACCAGTTTGCTAGTTCACTGCCATATTTCTTACTAACTTAAGAAACAAAACAATATTTCTCCTGAGAGCGCCAAACTTACTTTTCCACAAAGACATTTGATTGGTATTTGCAACTTGATTTGGGACAAAAATGCTGAGTAGAAAGCAACAGCCATAATCTCATACTCACCAGAAACAAAACCAAGAGCCTCTTTCCCATGCCGTACTTATGACTATTGTGGGCTGTGCTGGCAGATGTGCAAAAAAGGGGACTTGAAAAAAAGAGCTTGGAGTTTTTTGACTTTTTTCCAGTTAGAATTTCAATCTAACAGCAAATGCAGTTTTGCAAATACAATGTGTGTTTCATATTACAGTTACCTATTTTAATTGTTATAAAAAGCCTCTCCTCAAAACCAAAAATCCAATTAAATCATACTCATTCACAGCTGAACATTTAAATGTATCATCTGATGGTATTTAGTTTGGCCCACATTTACACGCTGTTCAATATTATAAACTTTACTAATGTTACAAAGATGTCCTCCCACTAACAAGTAAATGCCTGAGTACAGCTACAAGTGGTACTGTCCTTAGGTTAACGTTGCTTGCAAATTTCTACTGTAAGGCCCGACACTGCTCACAACTGTGCCAAACAAGACAGGCTTTGTCTGCATGCCCACGTATGAGACATTCAGCTATTTCTGAGAACACAGTTAGGAGTGAAACCATTTCACTATACTATAAGCTCTTAATAAGTTCAGCAAAGGCTTAAATTTGATTGGGCAATGTGTCGTGTTAGAAGAATTATTTTCCCCCAAATAAGACACTTGGAGTAAGCTGTTTGTGTACGACAAGTTAAGAAACTGAGCTGCCCTGCAATCAACATCTAAACAGCTGCTGACCCGACAAAGGCTGTTGTGGAGTCAGGAGTACAGGGACAGACAGCAAGAAGACGATCGCGGTCTCTTCTGTGCAGTCTTCATGCTCTCAACTCTAAAGTGGTGCTCAATACACACACCAAGTGCTAAGGCAAAACCACTTGGCTGGAGTTGCAGAAGGAAAAAGCGACAGGAGTGAGTTCAGTAAGTCTGAGTCACAGTGAATGAGGAAAAAGGAGAAATATTAGAACAACCACCTGTTAATGTATCTTGGAGCCTCTGGAGAAAAATAGTACACAAGCATGCATTTACAAATGGGGAGAATAAATTAAAGTGAAACAGTCAAACTTGCTTCTGATAGTCGTTTACTTATCTGTGGAGTTTACTTCCAAGTACTACAGTTGCAAAGTTAAATAATGTATGTGCTGAAGGGATATACTACTACTTAGGCTTTTAAATCAACATTACACCAGGCCCTAACCCAAGACAGAAGACTTACGTATGTAACTGATATTTTAGCTGATCTGTGGTGAAAGCAGGCTCTGCTTCTAATAGCACTACCTTTAATATAGTTCATTTATAGGATTATCTTTATAATTAGCAAATACACGAGCCAGCTAACATGCTGGCCTGAAATATGCACACTTAATATCTACTCTTTTTTTTTTCATCTTCCAAGACAGTGAGGTAAAAGCAAAAGGTCCAGAATTATGGTTTTCACATTCCTCATTATATTATAGATTATCTATGTCTGCAGGGAAAGAAACAAACGTTTATGATTGATTTACCATGTCCATTTCTTCGCCCAATTTCATCCTTCTTGAAGACACTTCCACCACTTGGTACACACTTTTCTGCCCACTCATCCTTTAACTTCAGTTCTTCGATTTGCTCATCTGTCAGTCCTTGCATATTATAAGGCAAGAAAACACCATGCTCTGCCAGCTCCTCCATCTCTTTAAAGTGTTTAGAGAACAAGATTAAAAATCTGTGTTACTGAGAACATATCATTTACAAAAGCCTTTCACATTACGTACCGGCAAGGCAAAACTTACTCCTAGCCTTCAGTTTCTAAAAAGCTAAGTATATGGAATAAATAATCAGGTATATATATACACACACACAAATATATAGCTATATGTGCTGTAGTTACACTATAATTCCTACGTTTCACATATATATGAAACAATGTAACAAATGACACATTGCAGGTGTGCGAACCTAGACAATACTTGTTGGCCATAAGCTTTCTTTTTGGTATTTCCTTAGCCTGCTTTAGCTGACTGCATATTCTTTTTCCTAAATACTTTTGTAAAAGCAACTTCTTTTGAAATGGAAAAACATTTTATTATTATACAGTAATGAATTTATTTGCAGTTCAGAAAATATGTAACTGGACTACCTACAGCTTTGCCCATATGACATCCAACCCAAGGGGTCAGATTTAAAGCCAGTATGAAATAAGAAATTCTCTGTAATAATTTATGTCTAATCAAGAAACAACAGTACAGGGTAATTCTAGCTGAGGCAAAAGAGAGGTGTAAATGCTGTTTACCAATGTACAGTCTCACGCAGCGAGAGTATACAGTGTGTGGATGCAGTTTCCTAACCCTTTTGTCTAGGCTATCGTGTCTGATCCATGGCCTGCAAGCTACACTCACTACTTTCCTCCAGAACAACTCATCCAGCTGCCAGCCCACTTCACAGAATCCTTTCCTTGAAGGCCCTCCAGCCTCTTTACCATGACCATATTAATTAAAGCATATCCATCTCACAACAGACACACCAGAAGTATCCCAAGTCCCAAGAAATAGCAATTCTGTTCCCGTGGCTGGGAATATAGGCATACATGACAACATAAAGGCTAAGACTAAATTAGCAAGTACTGTGGAGCAAAAGCAGCAGATCTGTAGAAAGAGTAAGTGCTGAAAATACGCTAACCATGGTGTCTGGGTTTTGGAATTTTTTTTATTTCAGATTAGCCTCAGTATGGCCTCATACACTGCATACATATATGAGGCTGGAGCACATCAGGTGTAGATGGACCGCACCCTTCAGGTCAGCCTCATCTGAAGGGAATCCCAGTTCATGCGTTCCCAGGCTGATCCACAATGCAAATTGAAGTGTGGTCAGCGGGACAAACAGTAAGTATTTTTCAAAAGCCGACTCCTGAATTGAACTAAAGCACTAATTTAGACATACCCAGCAACTCTGCATCACATGGCAAGTGGATACCTGGTACCACGCATGCACTAGGCAACACAAGAATTTCATTCACACATCGGGTATGCCTCTGGTCACAGAGGATTTATGCAGCCACTACAGGACAGGGCGTGCTGTAGCTCAGTCATGCAACGGATGACTTTTCAGCCACATACGGTGGGAAGCTCAGAGCTCCAAATGGTCTCCAAAATAGCAGAAAGTGGGAATTTATGCACGGTTTGGCAACTTTGGTGGGGATTCACTGTTCTCTTAAATTTAGGGGAGAATGGCTTGTCTGCTGCTAAGCTAGGATTCAAGAGGTATTTCTTAACTTCTGCCAGCATAGAACTCCTGCGAGGCTGCAGCCAAGTAGCCTCCTAGGGAGGTTACCTCTGTGATCCAACGGGGCACAAATACCCAGAAATACCCAGGCTTAACTTATGCCAGCGTAGAACTCCTGCTCCAGCCCAGGGCAGCCGGGCTCCTGCTGCTCAGAAAGCAGCCCGGCCCCCCGCCTCAGAGCTCCGCACACGCCGGAGGTGCGGCCAGGCCCGGGCAGGCAGCGAGCCCACCCCGACGTACACGGGCGCGGGGGGAGCCAGCGCCCGCCGGCTGCCGGGGCGATGAGGCCGGCGGGCCGGTACCTGAGCAGAGACGCTGCACCTTCAGCCTCCCGTTGTAGATGCGGGCGACGAGGGGCGCCAAGTCGGCGAGGCGGGCGCTGCCGGCCACCTCCAGCAGGAACTGGCTCTCATCGCCGCGCTTCACGTGCAGCCGCACCATGGCGGGGCCGGGGCCGCTGGGCGCCTGTGTGGGGAAAGGAGGAGGCGGCCGTTAGCGCTCCCCCCCAGCAACGGATCCGCGTCCCTGGATACCGGCGGCGGGAAAGGAGCGCGGGGGGAAAGGCCACCCCCGGCGCCTCCTGCCCGCCCTGAGGGCGTGGCGCCGCCCGCCCCCGTACCGCCCGCCCTCCTCTGGCACCCGCCCGAGCGCCCACCGGAGCCGCGAGCAACGGTATCTCCCGCCCGGCGCCGGCCCCGTCCACCGAGCCTGCCCTCCGGCCCACCGGCGCTTCCGCTTCCGGCCCTCCCGCTGTCGTCATCAGAGACGCTTAAAGGCTCCGCGCCATCCCTCCTCGCGGTAACTTGTGAGCACCGGAGTGCCGCGGTAAAGAGGGTCCCGGGGAAGCACCTGAGGTACGCAAAGAGAGAAAAGGCTAACATTTCTTAAGGGCAGGTATGTTTATTTCATGAATACACACCACCGCCTTCCACAGGGTAGATACGGAATGTTGTACGTCACTGAGTTTCAATACTGCAGCTCTGGAAGGGATACAGCCATAAACATTTGTGTGCCACAAGCAAGAGAATCGTTACATTTAACGGAGCAATTTACCACAGGGAACACGGAATTCATGAAAATGTGTTGAGCGTTTCTAATTTTAACTCTTAGTCTTTTCAGAACTTCTGCTAGTAGTTATTTTCGTTAATACACGTTACAGCGGTTAGCTATATATCTACACACTATATTTTTGGAACGTGTCTTGTGATCTTTGCAGTACTTTGCTGTCAGTCTCCGCGATCCTGTGAAGTGTAGAGGTGCTGTATACCAGGTACATTTTAGACAGTAGTTTTAATCACTGTAATTAAATATTCAACAAAGAACATATTTATCACGTAACTCCCACTAGCAAAAAGTTTCCCCCAAAAATTGTTTTGCTAATGTAAGAATATACCAAAACACCAATCACACAGATGTTTATAGCAACAGTTTAAAACAAGGTAATTCACATACCGAAGCACAAAGAGTATAGTACCACTGCTGTTTAAAATGTACAAGTACTGTTTTAATGACCTGAATGGAAAAAAGCACAATATAAAACTCACTATCATCACTCCTCTATCCAACTGCAGCTCATGGCTAACCATATACTGTTTAAAGGAAGAGTGGATTATTTTATAAATAATCTTTTGATAGCATTTAAAAAAAAAAAAAAAGTACTGTCGTCGTGTATTTTGCTACTATAAATACAATGCTAGTATGTTGTGTTTCAGTCCCTGGTTTTGCAGAACCAGTACAGTTTGTTCACAAGTAAGCCAATGCGCGTAGGCATTTATTTGCAGTCCCCCAAGAGATGACAACATTGTGAAACATTCAGCTTTGGATGAAAGCACGCAGCTGCGTATACGAGTTATGTCCTAAGCCACTGCGAATTGTAAGGAGAACTGCAGGGTTTTATAGCATGCATAAGTGGAGCTAAGGAAATCAGTTCTTTTAAATTGCCTCAAGGTAACAAAATACTGTATTTTATGTAATCTCATGTGAACTTTAGAAAATCATAAAAGCACAAAGAATTGCATTTTTATAGCATAATACATAGGACTGTGACTTAGCCTTCACCAGCCTCAAAGCAGCACCACACAGAGGATGGTCACTGTCTCTGGGCAAGGAAGAGTTACTCCTTCAGTTTTAACTGCAGAAGTGACAGAATGATATTGTTCAGCCCAGAGAATTACTGTTCTCCTGTTTTCTTTGAAAGTAAGATTTTAAAAATACAGCAGTAAGTCTCGTAGATGGGGAGGATGCCAAGCGGACAGCCCAGTCACATTAAGATGACTCTCTCCTCCTCTGATGTTGCAACATGGCTGCCAAAGCCCTTCTAACGTGCAAAAGAGGAGAGTGGGACAAGCCAACTCCAATATGTTGTCTGCAACTGGTAAAGACTGCTTTGTATCTCAAAACCCAAGGGGAATTTTTTCCAGAGGTTGAGGGAAAACATGTTGTATCGGTTGTTTCCAGTTTGTGGAAAAAAGTATCTTTAAAATAGTCATGAATAAATGGATGATACGGAACAATTATTCTGAAGTAACGCTAGTGAATATATGTCACAATAATATTTAATAGCTGAAATGTACTGACACAGAAATTTAAAGTCAAATATTGAATATATTAATATGCAACGTTTTGTCTGTATTTTGAAATTGAACTATTTTTGTTGTGCCTCAAATTCAAATATAAGCCTTACAAATATCCATAGCCTCTGTTATAAATTAAACAACTTCTAAACAATACTTGTCAACATTCAAATCTCAATAAACTTTGGCAGCTCTTTGGTAAATACTTATAAATATCAATCAACAAAACAGTAAAAAGGGAGTGGGGAGGCTACCAGCCGGGAGCCTCTTTTTTTTTTTTAAAATTCCACGAAGGGGAACAGAAATGAGAGAGCTCCCTAAGCAAAAACTATTTCCAAGATTGGTATATTTTAATGAGACTAGTAGCTCATTCTTCTTTTCTCTGTGTATTCAAATACTATTACATCAGGATTTTAATAAATTTCAGACAATTTTTTGTGCTCTACCATATATACATATTCAAAATTTATACACAAGCAATAGTGGCTGTTTACGAGTAGAGTTAAATTTCAGTGCATTTGACAATTCATTATTGCACACAGAATAATCTCAAATGCCCAATTATTCTACTGGATAAATGTAGCAACAAATATAACCTCTGATATTTTTGAACATCTATCTTTCGGTAAGATCTTGTGTTGGTGACACCTTAGGTGCCAAAGAAGTGAAAGGATTTGCAGGGGATCTGTTGCTGGTTGTTCTTGATGGTATAGGAGGTGCAGGTGGTCGTCTTGCTGGCATTGTATAGAAGCAATCAGTAGAACTTTTATTCCAGTCATTGTCAAAGTTAAAGTCTGAACCAAGAAAAGTGTTTTGTTCAGTGCCCAGCAAATCTGGAGATCCAGCTGACTTCCTGGAACCGATTCGCTTAAAATCTGGAACACTTTTAGATGGCTTTAGCTTTATATTGAAATTCTCCTCCTCCTCCTCAAATGTCACCCATCCTTTTGGCTGTACATTTTTTACCATGAGAGATTTACTTCGCAAGCAAAAAGTGTTTTCAGATGCATCAACAGAAAATACAGTCTTGCTTGTATTACAGCTAGGGGGATTTAGAGAAGGGAAAGGATTGCAAGCGGCACGTCCTTCTAGTAAATCTGAAGTTATTTCAGACTCTTGCATTTCCATTCTAAATGGGTTTCCAGCATTAGGAGTTCTTTCAGTGAATGGATTTGTGCAGTTCAGTCCAGTAATAAATGGATTTGGAGAGCTGCGCATATGTTCCTGGGATGTGTTAAAGGTTGGAATAGGAGGCATTGCTGGCATGCAATTTACAGTATTCAAAATATCAGCATTTCTTTGTGTTGCTGAAGGCAACTGTATCAACTCCTTTTGGTTTAAAGTCGGAACAGGTGATGTTCGAACAGACGTCTGCATTTTTGACACAAGCAGCTTAAATGACAAATCTTCAAAAGGATCACTGTTTAACTGTGTTTCAAGTTTAGTGCTGTACGTTCCATTTGTTTTAATCTGTAAAGAAAACAAGGTGCTTAGTAATCACGTGGCTGTCTGTTTTAAGAGTATTACTAACTCCCCATTTCTCTTCTATGAGAAGAAAAGAAGCTCTTGGGCTTAAACTGAAACTTCAATACAATTTGATTTTAACTTGCACAAAGCACTTGTAGTAGAATGATTGCTTCTTTTCTGGAAAACAATAACCCTTAATCCCTTCTCTGAAAAAAAAACCTAGTAGTCGTTAAACACAATTTTTCCCCTTGTTGGTTGATGCAGCTTGAATCTACTTCATCTACTTCAGGTCAGAATCCTAGCCAAAAGCACTAGTGGACACTGTATAAGAAAATCTTTAAGAAATTTGGGAAATGATGCTGTATTCTAAACAAGTGATAACCCAGCACAAAGACAAAATAAAAAGCTCTAGGTTTCATTGTTTGAGAGTTTATAACACTGATGTTACAAGCAATATTTAAGCATCACAATGAAAGGAAAAATTAGTGATATTAGTATATGCACTTCAGAAATTTCTATGTAGACATATGCATCTGTAGGCATCTCCAGTGCTTCTTGACATGTGAAGGTATGACCATCAGTTTGTAATATTTTAAAATGGCAAGTTATCATTGTTTAGAATAACACCAAATGGAAAAGACAGAGTCTTCTCCACAGAACTTCTCATCTTTTAAAAACAAAATATTCCTGTTTTTATAAATTTCTTCAAACAACAACGCAACTTTTATACCTTGTGACAATTGTCCAAAAAGGTAGAATATCTATCTTTGTTCAAGTCATCACACTGACAGAATAGAATTTGGAGCTTCCAATTATTAAACGAATGCAAAGAATTAAGCTTAAGTTAAAACAGCTTCTGAGAATTCAAATTTCACAACCAAATTTTTCATTTTAACACATCACCTTAATATACCCAAATAGTTTGGATATTTAGCATGAAAATTCTGTTAACTAATGTTTTGTTGAACTAAGATGCTAGCCAAAACTATCAACTAAAATACAATATTACTATAGCCTAACCTCAATCTTTAAACATCTTGTTTTTACTGCATTTATTGTGAATAGTTTGAAGCATGTCTCCACATATCCACTGCCTAAGCAGCTATGCAAAATTAATCTACAGGCTTTAGAGACTCTCAGGAATAGTAAGAATATTGTAAGTTTTTCCCAATGTATCCAGCATAGCAATTTCTTTTAAAAAATTGCAGTTGTGGCTTGAATGGTTTGGCAGGAGAAATGAAGTATGCTGGCAACGATGCATTTGCTCTGGTGGTTTTTCTGAAACAACAATGTCGGTTACATGCATCCCTGGCACTATGTCAGAGAGTTTCTAAAATAGATGAGGCCTAATGTTACCAAACCATAAGTAAAGTAGTTCAATATCGGTATTTTTATACGTATATAGTAAGTGTTTTGGAAAATAATATTAAAACAAAGGCATCAAGTAACTGAGGGGAGAAATGTGAAAAATTGAACTGTAGAAGGAATATAAATCAAATGCAGCTTGGCACCAGCTGGTTAAGTTCTGTGTTCATTAACCAAGTCATCAAAAAGTACAAGATCCCAAAGAAACTATGAATTCCAAGTGCTCTTTATTGTAAGTAAAAATTTGCTCTGAATAATTCTGGAAGCAAATGCTTTTAAAATTGTAACAAACAGCATATTTTACTTTGGGTAATAGTAAGTTCTCTGTTCTTTGAGAAATGTGAAATATGGGGTTTATTTTGAAAAAACTTTGGCAGTGCAATTGCATCAGGATTTATTTGTATTAAAGAGAAATGTTAACTCCAACACCTACTCATTTTTTTCCAGATAGACTGAGACCAGGAGATTCAGCAGTGACTAAGCAACATTACGTGAGGTTCCAATTGTTTCATAAAAAATGATGAAGCAAAATATTTGCTATGGCGCTAATAAATACAGTTAACAGTATCAATTTTAATTGCATTAAGAAAGGAAAAAGCAAACTATGGCATGAGAGTCAATTCATTAATGTGGACAGGTGATTTTTAACACGGATGAGACTGCAGATGTATGAAAACAAGATTCATACATCTTTTCTGCTTGAATAGATGGAGACCACATACAAGATTGGTAAATAGTCAGATACCTGTTACCCTGATGGTTGCTCCTGCTTGTGAAAGAGAAACAGACATCAAAGGAAAGAAAATTAGGAAGAAAATCCAAGTAACAAAGCAACCTCATGTTAAAAATACTTTAAGTTTTCACAAAGCCATTTCTTGAGATATGAATACAAACCAAAAATATTTATTACACACGATACTAAATTTTAAGTTTCTGTTGTATTCTGTTGTAAGACTTATAAGTTCTACCATTAAGAGTCAAAAAACCCAGCTCAAGCCAATTCTAATGTTATTTCTATACAGGCATTCATTGTGCAGCCAATTGTGCTATTTTTTGAAGGCTTATAGTAAGAACTTGACTATTGATGGTCTAATTCTAACCATCTGTTAACATGAAGAGCACTATAGCCCTCAGTCTGGGAACTGTGTTGGTATAATTACTCATCTATAGTAATAGTTTTTCAAGCTGGAAAAAAAAGTAAGACTTCTCATTCAATCAAAACCCAAAATCTCCTTAATTTACAATAAATAAAACTATTTACAAAAACTACTTTTCTTTTTTAATGTATTGCTTGGTAATCTATAGAGTCCGGAATATTCACACTGTATACAAGCAATTATTTTTATAAGGAGAAATTTAGGTTCTTGAATATCACAATCAAGCTTTGAATCAAAGGATGGGCTTGGAATCCACTAGCTCGCAAAAGACTTTGTATTTATTTAAAGACCTAGTCTCAGAAAACTTCATATTTACAAATGTTAATCAAGAAATTAAATAAACATCATTTAACTACACTAAAAAAAAAAGGAAAAGGAAATAAAAAACCTAAGCTGGAGACAATAAATGAAGCTCAAAGTGGGCCTTCCTTGTGATTGCACAGCCTGCGTTAATCAAAGAAATCTGACTGCAGAGAAAATTATAGCTCCTTGAACTAGTCTTAAACTATCTGGTTTGGATATTGTTAACAATATAGCCACAGGATTACACAGCTCAAAAACCTGTTTACAGTGTTCTTGAGCATATTGTTGAGTGCTGGGTATACACACAGATAAATGTAATTTTCATAATAATTTTGAAAGAGCTGCTTGCACCTCTTTCACAAAATGATCAGTGGTAAAACTACATTTAGAAGGTGCGAGGCTTTCAAAAGTGACACAATGCAATCTGTTTCTATTCACAAAATTGGTACGTTCTCAAGTACCTTATGCCTCCATGTATATTCTCTGCTGGCAACACTTCATACTTTCTAACAAACTACAAAAAGTCCTGATATGCTATCTGTATATTCAAAAATAGCCTCTGTTTTTTGGCCTAAGTTTCCAAAATGAAAAAAAGTTAACAGGAGAGAGACAGGTTCAGCAGAAAGAAAGGAAGAGCATTTCAAGATTTTTCAATTAGAATTCAAAATCAACTCACTGAGGACTGAATTTGCCTGCTTCATTGTGGTACAAAATAGGTATTAACTAACTGCTTTAGTGAAAGTCGGCTTCAGATGTAGAGATAAGGTAAAATCTGAAATACTGATGAAAACTTACGTAGTCATAAATATCCACAGCTGAGTTTAAAAACCGAACACCAGAAAACAAAATGACAAATTTACTCTTGGTAAGAACTGGGCACAAATCCATCAGCTTCAATAAATTTGTGCTTTTATTCAAGTAGTGTATTATCTGGCCTAGCACCTGATACTGTAAAAACTAACAACACTGGCCTTTAGTGAAGAAGTTTAGCCTTATGTATAAACAACACTGAAAACCTACTTCTGCATTTTTTAAACAGTAGGAAGAAACTATGGCTTTTCCTAGAAAAAGGTTGTTTTTTTTTTTAAATAACAGTCTAAAAGGTCCCACAGAACAGTATATTTATGTTACTGTATTAAATTTTCAGATTATTTTGATATGTTTCTGTATTTTAATTGACACTGGCGAAGGGGGAGAAATGTATTTCTATTAAGTATCTATCAGTATCGTCTTCCTGCAATGAATTATCATCAACAAAAAGCACCTTATCATACGATCTATAAAGCTTACTTCATAATCAAAACCTGTGTTAGCTAGTTACTATACAGTTTAAGTCATGCCTGTGTCGTTATAAAATTAAATTTCTTAGACTGAGTATTTTTCCATACAAAGTTGTCAAATGACAACATAATTTGAAGAACAAGCTATCCATAAGTTGTAAATCTGTCATACAAAATCTTAAGTTAAATGTTTAGTATTTGAGATGTTAGTTATTCATGAACAATACATAAGCAATTAAGTATTAACCTACTAGAGCCTGATGATCTTTGAATCCAATCTTTTGACCTTTATTTTTGTTTGCTTGCTTGCTTTAGGAGTTTCTCGCAAATCTACAGCATTCAGTACAAGCTGTGTTAATTTACATAATGAAAAAACATATATACAAGGTTTTTTTACTTACTTGCTGCTGTGAAGGAGCAGATTCAGAAGGCAAACTGTGAGATGATCGGCTACGAGGAGGCGGTTGTGGGGGTTCCAGACTTGGTGGGGCACTTGTCTGAGACGGATGCGATGCCACAGGTATCAGAGGCTCCTGCATCCTTAGCACAGGCAGTGGCTGAGTGGTGGGCTGAGCAGGTCCAGCAGCCTGAGGCTTTAGTGGTTCAGGAAGCAATGGTGAGCCTGCAAGTATATTTGCAGTGTTTTTCATTGTAAAGAACTAATAGAAATCTTAACGGCATGAATGAGAACACATGGCCGTGGAAGCATCAGACAGAACTGCAGAAGAAGGGGCTGTAAGAATGGCAGGTGTTCATGGCAACTAGATTAAAAGTCATCAAAAGAGCATATCTCCATTAAAAATTATTACTATAGATACAAAATAGAGAACCAGAAACTATGTAATTCTTAAGTGTACTTCAGTTGCATTGAAAAGTATTTTGGAAGTCACTATTATAAAATGTATATTTTGATATTAATACAATTTAAAAAAAAAAAACCTTTAAGTTTAGGAAATGGCTTTGAGAGTCAAACATAAACACTATTCCAAATATTATGATTATGGAGCAACCACTGCAGAGAACGATCCAGTGATCAACACCTATGATAGGACACACCAATGTGCCCAGACCAGAACACAGCAATCTGATCAAAGTTTCTCTTGATGGCGTGAACTCTGTGGGTCTGGATCTCTTCTGACTGCTGCTTATTATCTGATAAAGGTTTACAATACCTGTGGGTGATCAACACTAACAGAAACTGCCAAATGTTACTACATTCAGGAATCTTTAGTGAAAAACGAAGACATATGTTGAAAACAAAGCGTTCAAACCACAGACTCCTGACTGAATAGTGACATTTATATTTAACTTCTAAAGTAAACTCACCCCTTGGTGGTTCAGCTGGTTTGGTTTGAGTTTCAGGTGCTGGTCTTCCCCCAGAGGGACGGACATGGCTTTGTGGTGCACTAATAACTCCAGCTCGAGGTGGAACAGTCTAACATAATAATTGATAAAAAGATATTATTTTAGCTCTACTTTGGATCTGTAGTCATCTACTGCTACATGATTCAGGATAATTAGGACTCTGTGAAAAATAAATTCTTTGATAACAGTCGCTGAGATCATTTTTTATGCACACATAAAAGCAAAGAATATATTCTCAAAACATTATGAGGGTTCAATTCAAAGCAAAGGATTTTTACAACAGTTTTCAACTTTATATATTTACCTATGCAATAACGTTTGAAACACTTACTATTTTGTTAGTATTGGCAAGTTAATTTTACCTAAGTCTGTGAATTGTTGTAAGCAACAAAAACAACTACTACTTTATTTGGTGATCTCATAGGACACATTGATAACCCACTATCAATGCAGATTGTAGACACCGTCTACCTTTTAGGCTATAATTACAGCCTGCCATTTGCAAACAACAACTACAGCCAATTTTATATAGCGAAAGTCCAAGATACGCATAAAAGACTATGGTTAGTTCTTTTCTTTGAAACTTATGTTTGCTGACTGTAAGGCAGTTACTCCCATTCCTCAGCAAACAGTATTAATGAAACATACATTCTGCCTCGTCTGAAGGCTGGAGTCTTCCCAAACTTGTTGGAATAGAAGTTAATATGCTGGGAATGGAATTGCTCTCATAAAACAAAACAAAAAAGTCTACATTAGTATTTAAAGAGAAATAGGAAATTATTCCAGATTACAACTGAAGCTGAATGAATTACAAACACTACATTTGAACACTGAATGTAAAGTGTCAGAATAAAAATGCTAGATTTCAGGGGGGAAAAAAAAAAAGATCATGAGGCAAGATAGTTTGTAAGATTTGTTTCCTCTAAAATTTTGTGTACGTGGTATATTCCGACAAAATCTTAGTAACAGTGGATGTTCTAGAAATGGTTTTCAGAGAAAACCCCATTACACAACTCTCTACACAAATATGATTTAAAAACAAGCAAAGAAACTTCACCACTGCAAAACAAGTATCATCCTTGATCTTACTTTTACTAGATGTACGTACTCTACTTCAAAGACTTTGTATAACATCTGATTCATTATGCTTGGCTGAGTCTGTTTAACAACTTTCTAAATGCTTTAAACCACCTAACCTCTGAGATATGTATCTTCCCTTTAATTGCCAAGATGCATTTTGTCATTTCTTTGAATGTTCTGAAAGTAGGCAGAAGGATGGTTGGATTAAATGCCAAAATGTGTTAAAGAAAAAAAAAAAGATACATCAAAAAGGAACAGAAAAGAAACAGAAAGGAAGTCTGATATAATCCTCAGGACCACTCAGTGAGAAGCAGTGCCGGTCGTGGCTACTGTCCCTGGTCCTGAAATCCTTGAAATGAAATGCTGTCCAAAAAACAAACTGAGAAGCAGCAAAGAAGCAATGTCAGTTAGGAAATCCAAACAAGGGTTGAGCTAAGGCTTGAAAAGCCAAGCAGATCTTAGGAGATGTTTTTTCAGACCTTGTATTGCATTTGTTTAGTTGGTTTGTTGTGGGGTTTTTTTGTTTGTTTTGGTTTGCTTAGGTGTTTTCTAAAAGAAAATCTCAACGTCTGCAAAAGAAGAGATGCAGTCAGCTTTGTCTTGTCAAATTATGCTGGCAATTGCAGTACTGTGGCCCTTTCTGGAAACAGGCAAGCAGCTCTAACTGTAGTCCAGCCTGGGTGTTGAGAAGCACAGCACAAGACAACAGTACTACTTTTTTTCCTGTCTTGTTCATATGAACAAAAAGTCTTGCACTTATGCCAATTCCAAGATACTGGTGGAGTCTCTTCTTTACGCCCAATTTTTTTATTGAATTATGTTGATTTAGAAATGGCAAATCCTGTGCTGGCTCCAGATTACCAAAAAAAAAAAAAAAAAAAAAAAAAAAGAAAAAGTGAGGCACATGGTGATAAATTAATACATTCTTTCCTGTGTATACCAGGTTTTCTTTATCCAAATTTTAGAAGAGGGCATTTTACATTTCTGGGAAAACAACAAAAAAGTGCAAAGATCAAGAACTGTTCACTGTGAGAATCAATCTCTTTGAGAAAAAGGAATCAGCAAAAAGTTATTTCAGTCGTGGTTTTCAACAGTAGTTTTCATTGGTTTCAATATTGTACAAGAGTACAATGGCAATACCAGTAAGGTACAATTACTTTAAGCTCTACAAGAACTCTGATATCTCTGCACAGCTTGCAGCGTTCTTTTGTTTCTTGCTGATTTAAAAGGTGGAAAAGGACTCTACAACCTTTTATAAAACAAATGTATACGGATTTAACTTAAACTCTTGTGGGTAGCTGCATCTTTAGTTTAATGGCTTCTTCACACTCACTCTCTCTTTCTCATTCGCAACAACTGGTCTATCACTTTACCTGAAAGAAAGATATGGCATTAAAGAAGAGGTGCCATATTTGTAGATAGGTCAAAAACCTCATCAGTATCTATCCCACTGACATTTATGCAGGCAGAATGCTTTTTAGCCTAAAGATTCATATCTGTGCTCTCCATCCTGTCAGTGTCATTGTAAACATCCCAATGAGAAGAGCAAAATGCCTTAGAGAAGGAAAACAAAGTTCTCTAATGACCAAGAAACTGATAAGAAACAGCCAACTTTTGCTGCTTTTTAGTCTATAAAACATCCAGGTATAAAGAGGTATGGTCTAAGTTAAAGAGCCTGTAACTGCCACAACAGAGGGAACAAAGTAAGCACAAATACTGTGGTTGATGTAGATATAGAAAGAAAAGCCCTTCATGCTGCTGCAAAAATTGTCTCTGAAATATGCTGCAAAGTCTAAAGAATTATCAACAAATGATACCATTTCTTAGTAATTCTTTAAGAAGACCTATAGCTATTAAAACACTTTCTCCTTCCCTAACACGAGGCTCCTACTTGCTGCTGTTAAGAGAAATAAGGGAGATGTCTTCCGTCTCTTGATTTCTTGCTCGCAGTGAAGCATTCAAGCACCCATAAATCCATCATTCAGTTCCTTCAGTTCAGTTCCACAAAGAAAGAATGAAATGCAGAACTAATGTTTGTTGAATGTTTTGTTGAAATAGTTGAATGTTTCATTTTTACATGAAGACCCTTATCAAAATTAATTTTTAAAACAAGGTACAAGATTCCATTACATATCAAGTAATCAGCAATATAATACATCAGCTGCTTATATAATATATTAACTGCCTGCAAACAATTAACTGCCATCAGGATATACATTTCAGCACAGAAAATAATACATTTTATCATACCAAATCGGCGACGTAGTCAACAAGAACATATAATACAAAGAATAACTTTGCACTTTGCAGATATTTGAAAGTGGACATAAAATGTGGTATTATTTGGGAGCCTATGAAGTGACTGCATAGAGCACAAAACAATGAAGTCATGTCCAGTATATATATTCTGAAGTATTTTTAGTCAACAGACAAGAATTGCTGAGGAAATTAACTCATAAAAGCTGTAAAATGACTAGTCAATTTTGCTGTTTTCTTACATCTGTTATGACTTACAAAAACCCACCGCCAGTGTAATACACTGTAGAAACTTAGGAGGAAAATTATTTTAAGACAGAATACCTACCGGTCTGGTTGTACCATATCCAGCAGTTCCTGCGCTTGAAATTCCAGTTGAAGGTGGAGGCTGATTACGAACTGGAACAGATATTAGAGATCGCTGACTTAGAACATATTTAAAAATCAACTTCTTTCTGTATTATAATTAGTACAAAGCATGTATCTGGTATTACCTAAGTTATCTTTTCTTTGTGTTCCAGGACTTTTTTGTGCTTTGAAGCATGAAAAAAAAAAATTAGATTATCTTTGTTAGATAAGCTACAAACAGGTATTACACAGCAATGGTACATTACCACTAATGGAAATGGGAGCAAAAAGACATTAGTGATTTTTTTTTTAAAAAGTTGCTACATACTAAAGTCTATCCATCAGCTAAGCTGTTACTCTAGCACACTCTTACCCCATGGCACATGTGAAGTAATTTGACCCTCCTAATTACAAATTAAGTCAAATCACCTCCTATTTGTTGCAAGCTAAAGAATCCCACTTGTACAGGTACCCTTTGTTTTCAATCGTGCTAGAAGTTGTTTTCTTTTGTAGTATATTCTGCAAATATTCTAACAGCAGTCTTTAAAACAAGAACTTCTGTAACATGCTGATTCAAAAAATCATGCGATCAGGAGAGTACATCTGTAATTATACATGGTTCAGCAATCTACAGGGTCTACACCAAAGTTCCTGAATCTACTCTCTTTGTTTATGGGATAAATACATTACAGCACCAACCTCAACATTTACATGCTGATGCTAATGACAACCTTGTATGCAACATTCAAGTTGTGAAGTGCAAGATATGAAAAAATTACCTTTACCTCAGACAAGTGCACAATTTCTAACAGGCAAAGAGGTTTAGGATTCTGGCTTGTGTTTCTGTTGCCTATTTCCCAGGAAGGTAAAATCACCATGTCAGTTACAGTAACTGGAAGGAATACTCTGTGGTACATAAGACACTTAGTTTATCAAATCAGCTTCCAGTTGTCAGACAACTCTGCTTTCTTAGAACCAGTTAGAATGGGTTTCTGGGTACAGTTCTCAGTAATGCAACTCGTACCCTGAGCAACCTGGT
>VYZW01056207.1:120768-135057 GCA_013401315.1 Balaeniceps rex
TATTGCCATACCTATATTTGCTACAAAGGGACACATTCCTGAGGGGATAGGAAGAAACCAAAAACATGACTCTGCAGGCATGGCTAAAACAGGACCCATTCAGCACTATATGCACATACTCCAACTAGAATAATGCAAGAGAAATGCTTCTCATAAATGTATGTCACATACATTTAGGTATCAGAATCAAAACACCTACACTGTGCTCTTTAGAAAGAGACAAAATATTAAATTATAGGCTATAATGGAAGTTTCTCTCCCCAAAATATATGAACATATGTAGTTCTTTATGAAAAATTAGGCTTCCTAGATTCCTGATTTAGTTACAGGTATAGTATTTACTCTAGCGATCTTAGTCATCTACAGCTTCTTCTGAGAGTCAGCCTTGAAAGCATTCTTCTTGATTAGTGCGGTCTAAATTTTCACTTCATTTTTTATAAATGAAGACTGCCTTCTATAACAACTCACACCATCACTGAAAAACAGCAAGCAACTTGGCTGTCTGAAAACTCTGTTAAATAAAAGAAGAAAGATCCTACACAACAAATACCTTCATGAAACCACCTTTAGTATCACAAGGGCAATAATATTACTCAGGTATTAAATTAGAAATCTGTTTCTAGAATACAAAAATTGTTATGTTACCTTCTACTTCTCTCCTAGCTACCCCAGGACTGGGAGGAGCTCCAAGACCTTTTCAGAGAAAGAAGAGAAGCTGTACATTGCATAAGAAAAGCAGTAGATTGAGAAAGTAAAACCAGAAAGAACACTGCCACAAGACAGCTTGACATAATTTAAAAATGGCCTAGCTAGATTGTAGTTACTTGTAGGAGATAACTGTTTGTAACAGCATGGGGAAACCAGACTGATACAAATTTGAGATCAGCAAGTACCATGCTATTATTTCAATTTTACATTACAGTTGAAAAAGAATTTAATTTCTTCAGTATTCACCCTCCACTCAGAATGATATTAAATGTCAGTCTTGAAATTCTTCTAAAGCAGAGCACATGCCTATACTCAAACTCTTGAAAATAAACAGGTACATCACTTATACCCTGCAACATTAAGTGTGCTTCCTGTAATTTAGGAGAATACTATGTAGTATGTTTCTGCCAAGGCTACATTTGAACAAGCAATTTTATCGAAGAATTAAGTTTCCCACTTTATATTATGTATTGTATCCTACAGAATTGTATCATTAAGTTATCTCCAAGCAGCACTCCGTACTTGGGAAAGCTGTATCAGCTGGTGCGCAGTAGATGTTACAGTTCAGATTGAGAGAAAGAAGATTTTCAATCATGCATAACCATGCTGAATTATTTTATTTCTGCAATATGATCAAGCATATACTGGGTCCATAGAATTGTATGGTAAAAACATGGCAGGACATAGATAACACTAGACGGTATGCAAGGAGAACTCCTTAAGGCATGCGCGCAGGAAAAAGTAACAGTAATATCTGGCAACTCTGGAGTGGCTCAAGTATAGAGGAAGGAAAGGGAGCCAGTGTTCAAGAAGCCTACCTTAAAAGCAACTTTTGCCTTAGCGATGACACAGCCTCANATTTAATTTCTTCAGTATTCACCCTCCACTCAGAATGATATTAAATGTCAGTCTTGAAATTCTTCTAAAGCAGAGCACATGCCTATACTCAAACTCTTGAAAATAAACAGGTACATCACTTATACCCTGCAACATTAAGTGTGCTTCCTGTAATTTAGGAGAATACTATGTAGTATGTTTCTGCCAAGGCTACATTTGAACAAGCAATTTTATCGAAGAATTAAGTTTCCCACTTTATATTATGTATTGTATCCTACAGAATTGTATCATTAAGTTATCTCCAAGCAGCACTCCGTACTTGGGAAAGCTGTATCAGCTGGTGCGCAGTAGATGTTACAGTTCAGATTGAGAGAAAGAAGATTTTCAATCATGCATAACCATGCTGAATTATTTTATTTCTGCAATATGATCAAGCATATACTGGGTCCATAGAATTGTATGGTAAAAACATGGCAGGACATAGATAACACTAGACGGTATGCAAGGAGAACTCCTTAAGGCATGCGCGCAGGAAAAAGTAACAGTAATATCTGGCAACTCTGGAGTGGCTCAAGTATAGAGGAAGGAAAGGGAGCCAGTGTTCAAGAAGCCTACCTTAAAAGCAACTTTTGCCTTAGCGATGACACAGCCTCATGCTTTCTCATCATGTGCCAATGTGTGGTATCTGCTCAGGAGCTCTCTATGATCTGGAAAGAGTGCTGTGAATTTTGTCAGATATGGGTGGAGGTGTCACTCAGAGTAGGAAGAGTGAAGGTTGCAGATGAGGCTGGTAGGTGATTATCTCCAGAGATGTCAGAGATCTCTGGTTTTGCTGAACATCTGGTTCAAAGATGTTAAATACTAGCATATGCTACATACTCTGGGTGAGTTCCAGGCTCTGCCAATTAATATTAGATTTCCATCGCAAAAGTTTCTGACAGTGAACTTCTCTGCGAGAGAAGCAGCACTGAGGAGGGATGAACAGAGAGCACTTGTAAGGAGGGGGCACAGGAGGAGAGCACTGCCTGAGAACATTTCATTGCTTTCAGGTACTAGCTCTGTCCTTCTCCCATGCAACCCAGAGGAACCCTGGGGGAGAAAAGAAAGTGGCAACCCATAGGCTATGAGAAGCCTGCCTGCTAACTGGAGGAAAATAAAGGGAGGTGGAGAGCAGCCCAGCAGAGTACAGGACACTCCTCTGAACCCTCTGTGGTTACAGAGACATAAAGCTAACTGTTCATCTCAGCATATTTATGGCAATGGACACAATAAAACCTCTCCAAGAGCAGGGAACTAGTCTGTTCATTTCACAGATCTTCTGCACTTTCCCCTCCCAAAGCTCAACTCAGCCCATACTTTGAATAGGTATTTTCAGGATGCTCTTGTTAAGCAAATCTTCTTTTATGCAAGATTATTAATAAAGTCAACTCCTTTCAGGAGAAGGAAGGCAGAGAACCTCTTTGACCATAGCACATAGACATGTTCCTGTGTTGGTGCACCATACAGAGGAAGACTTCTGTGCATGAGGATTTTAAAAGGTTTTGCAAATTTTAAAATATTCTTTATATGGGAGAGAAAGGACATAAAGGTCAAATACCCCAAATTTCACTTACTAATAATACTCTTCAACAGTGATAAAGCAAAATTACGGCGCTGTGATAATGCTATCACAATTGGCTTTATAGGAAGATCTTAAGGACGGTGAAAAAAGTACATCTGAACCTGAAACACATTTTTGGGTATCATTTGAAACTGTTACTGTAGCCTGTATATAGCTTGAAATCTCTATTGCAGTTTGAAACAGTATTTTGCAAGTAAAGATACCATGTACTTGTTTTAAATAGTATTTTAAGGAAAGGGGTTGGATTTATACAGAAACAACCTGTAACTTATGCCCCGACATCTTTTAGACAGAACCGCATGTTTTGCAAAGATTACATTTACACATTAGCTTAATGGAAAATAAAGCAACCCCAACTTCTTATAAAGTAAAACTTGCATATATGAGCATATGTGTGTGTATGTATATATGTGTGTGTGTATATGAAATCTAGACCATTTGCCTACGTTCAAAAAATGCATTTACTGTTTTAGCATTAAGGCTTCTTGTTTCCTCCACTACTGAACATTCCTTCTTCAGCAAGAAAGGTGCTCTTCCCCATATTTAAAAAAAAACAAAACAACAAAAACCCAAAAAAACACCAACAAAAAAAGCTTTTTCAAAATGACTGCCATATCCTAATGCACCCAAAAAAAAAGCTAGAGGGGAAAAAAAAAGACGTTGCATGGCTCTTGCAAGGCTAAGTTTAATGTGTGACTATAAATATCAGTGTACACTAATAAGTACTTGCTGCTTGGGTGCATGTATTTCCATAGCTTAACATACTTGCATTTCTTTTAATGTCAACTTTATTACTGTATTTTCTAGGTTTATTTTGTTTATTTGGAGGATAATCACAGTGAAAATGTAATGCATTTTACCTAATTTATTGCATATACTGAAAATACTGTGCATTCTCTCAATCTTAACCCAGTCTTAACCCCACTTTAACAGTTTAAACCAATGATAAAAGTCAACTATAAGCCTTTCCTGCATTAATCGGGAAAAGTCTAATATTATTAAAGAGAAAAAAAACCAAAACAAATGTTATTTTTTAACTTCAAGTAATTGACAGTTAGCAGCCTTTATAATTTTTAATGTTCTGTAAGAATTTACTCTGTAATATATTAAAAAAACCCTTGGGTAAACAGAGTGCAACATTTTAATTTTTAACTATAAACGACTGAGAACTTATAAAATCCTCAGTGGAAATCTTTCATATTAGCAGGTGAAAAGTCTACACTTTGCAAACCCCTCCAATGAGTACATAGCCTTGAATTCCCTAAATTCTGAGTTACTTCTGATGTAAAATATGACCAAACTCTAAAAAAACCCCCCAAAAAACAACAAAAAAACCCCTAGATGCCAAAATCCTGCTCCCATCTTCAAAGCATACTGAGCCATTAGAAGAAATGTTATGGGCATTGAAGGGAGTGAAGCACTCAGAGAATAAGGTTAAAACACATGAGCAAAAAAAAAAAGTAACATTTAAAATGCATAACATTTTAAAGACATGATCAATGTCAATTTTCATGTGCTACAGAAGTCTAAAAACAAAGTTTGATACACTTCTACAGTACACAGGGATATTTTCACAGTGCTTTAGGAGCCTTCGTTCTAGTTAAGAGAAACAGATGCCATTTCCCCAAGCACAGTAACACACTATGACATTTATACTGCTTCTAGTCCTGTGCTAGCTTGCTCAGAGCTGAGCTGAAAAGCAAAGCATTATGGCTTATAAATGTACACCATGAGTGGAAAATGAAGAGGACAGAAAAAGTGGGATGAGCTTTAGGTCAGAGTAATATATGAAAAAAAAAAATATGACAATGTCTTTAAAAAGACTGCATAAAAAGCGAGTTTTATGCAAGTTACAATTCTTTATGGAAAACTATGTTGGAAAAGAGGGTAAATAAAGAAGGCTAGTCTGCACAATTGAGACAAACTAGGCAAACAGGATTGTGCCAGCGCATATAAAACTATACAGGACTGAAGTAGTACAATGAATTAAATCTCACATACATTGCATGTTAGGTACAAATTGGCTGTTTTCTAAAACTTAAGCATTTTAACTAATTTGAAATATTATGCCTTTGGCATAATAACCTCCTCCCCTCAACTGTATCCAAGAGACATGCACATCTCTGCCTGACATCAGAATGTTAGCTGATATTTATACACTATGTAAAATAGTTTACTTATTCTCTGAGATTGCTCAAAACCTTTGAATTATTTTCTAAAAAAACCCTCTTTCCTACTGAGTGGCAGTGTCTGAAAAGCCATTAAGAAAGTATTTCAGAGCCACTAACTATTCTCACTCTATCCCATGTATTAATGAGCTGATTTAAGTCTAAGCAGACAGCTCAACTATGAAGTGTATGACAAAGAAGGACAAAGATTAGTTTCAAGAAGAAGCATTTCTGAGAACACGTGAGTCGTTATTACATGCAAAACCAGATCAAGCTGGAAAAAAACCAAAACTACCCTGAAGGGTTGATAAGGCCCTCAGCATTATCAAAAGGGAAGCAATTAGGGCAGAATTATTTCAGGATTTTGTTACTTTGTAAAGACCTGTAGCTCTCGAGTGCGTTCAAAGTAACTGAATAAATTCTTTTGCTAAGTTTGTGTTTCTGAAGTACACCCTAGTTCCAAGAACTATGGAGGATGTTTCATGTCTCTGGGAAGGGCTTAGGAGCACATTTCAGACTTAGAAACAGAAAATAAACTACCCATATGTCAGTGTTCAGCTTAGAGAAATATAGCTCAGTGGTTGGTGCTCTCTGTTAACTGGTGATCATCCGGGGGAAACTGGGCCAGACCAGCAGTAGTTTCAACTTGAACAATTAATTAATAGATAATCACTGCAAGTAGCTACAATCACAATCCATTTTAAAATGCTCCTTGTCATGGACTGTGAGGAAAAAAGCTAGCCTTTTCACAACTAAAGACAAGTTTCCACTTTCACAGAAGTTAGCTGGGTATATTTTGACCAGGACAAAGTAATAAAAACCTGGAACAACTTTAATCTCTCTGACTATAATGTACCAACTTCTGAAGAAATATTTTTTCACGAAAAAGTCAAATGTAATTCAGATGGGGATGCAAACCCCTAGACAGAAATTACATTGACATTCAAGAATTACCCATTTTTATACCTTTGGACATCATCATAAGTATTGTCACAACAGACCACCATAGTAGTTTTGCTATGTAGTCATATTTGAAAACAATTAAAATCATTACCTCCAAATTCTTTTCTAGCAGGTGCAGGACTCCTACCGCCTTACAGTATTTAAGAAATGAATGCAGCAATAATGAAAAATATCAATACAGTAAGAGGGAAGAAAAAGAATGAGAAAGTTAAAAATGACAAGGGTCAGTTTGTTATTAACTATGTTGCCCATATGCTTCTGAACATCCAGTTTCTCTTAGTGCTCAATTGTTTACATTTTCAGATGATCCAGATGAACTCTACATTAAAAACTTGGACATGATAAAATGCATACATACTGATGCCAAAATTAAAGGAATATAAATCAATGAATGCACAAGATTATTTATCTTTTATTTTAAAAATGAAGATGCTATAAAAATGAAAATGTTGAGTAAACACTGCTGTAGGAAGCCCACATTTTTAAACTGTGAAAATAAGTTTATAAAAATTTTAAGACTTATGCACTAAGAAAAGACAATAATATTTAAATGGTACTGAAAAATGCTGTTATTTCCCATGCTGTTATTGCTATTAAATGTACCAACTAAACATTTTAGTGAAAAAATAGTATGTTCCATTGAGCCCCAAAAGAACAATACAATATCCAGTTTGGGTGCGGACTTCAAAGCTCATCTCACAGACTTGAAACAAAACATTCCTGACGACCTGATATACATCACTGCATTACCTGATGGTGGAGGTGGCCTCTGTGGTGGAGCAGGGCGTGCAGGAGGAGCAACGGGGCGAGGTGGTGGAGGACGCTTCGGCTCCAAGCTCTGAGAAGACTCTTTCTGCTGGGTACCGAGCTGAAATTCAGCTGAAGAACGTGACAAAAAGCAATGCAAAAATTAATCACTTGTACATTCTAATCACAGTAAAGCTTTTCTAATAGCAAGTTATTTTCACAGAGAGGACAGTCAGTCCCCAGCCCTGGAAACAATGATACAGAAGTTTTTGAGAGAGGGAAAACAGGAGGAATAAACCAATGGTGAAAAGAAGCAGATTTCTTAAACAAAGATTTTTGTCTCATATGCTTTAATCAGTATATGCTTTTCATGGAATCCTGAACATTCTTACAAATTGCAGAGTTCCAAATTTTGATTTTGACCCTTATCTGTGAACTAAGTGCTCTGGAAAAAATTGTTACAAGGGGAATTCTGAAGGCATTTTAGCAGTCTTTGTAAAGTTACTCCAAATTACATTGAAACAAACTGTTCTAGAAGCCATTCCAAACACTGTCATTCTAAATGTCCACTTTGTCACTAAAATAAAGTTGTGTTTAAACAGAAGCTTTCATATGATACACCCAATTTACAAATTTACTGATTATAATTTACATATTACAGCTGATAGGAGCATTAATTGAAATGGGCTGTATTTGAAGAGTATGACTAAAGTGAACTAGGATTACACTGACATATTGCAACAGAATTTCTGAACAGAGGTTTCAAAGTAATCAATTTAGAAAGCCTATTAATCACGTAACTTTTTGAGACATCTCTTTCATGATGAAATGCTAAAAAACTAGAGCAAGCTAGGTAGTTTGCAGCAGCATAGATCAGTGGACAGTGTACTAAATAAGACTCAGGAAACAAAGCTCTTCCACTGCCCATTAGGAAAACCAAGACACAAAGAATGATGTGATTTGCCCAAGGCCACTTACGCGTAAAATGCTAGATAATGACAAGAATAGGCTTTTATACTAATCTAAAAGCTCTATTAAAAATAATCTATAAGCTAGTATTCTACCACTGGGCCATACAGCTGCCAGATTGTATAGTAGTAATAGAGGCAGTCGAGCAATGTAATACACACTGTGTGTGGAAACAGGTGGTCCGGGAGTTTTTGTTGGTGCTCGGCTCGGTCTCACAGGGAGCGTAGGTCCATCTGACAGCGTAGGGGATTGACAGGGACTGGAACGTGGTGAAGAGCTTGGGGAGGTTCCAAGACCAGAGCTTGAAGTTGGCTGTAGATGCTGAGGAAGGATTTCTTCTACTTCAGCACTATAGTCGTCAATGTCTCCTGAATAACAAAACCCACCCCAAAAAAGAAAAAGCATGTAAAATAAAGGGAACAATAGTTGCTTATTTTAAAAAGTGGGGAAATTATAAACTGATTCTGGGCATGGGATTTTCTGCAAAAAGCCCTCAAGTTCCAAGGAATTAGCTCAACAACCAAAGTATGATTCTTGAATCATAAAATTACACAGGAAGAATGTGTATGTATTCAAACCAGTTGAAAATACTCCAAATGCACAATATATATTACAGATATATATTATAGGTAATTATAATAGTGTGGCAACTGTAATGTTGCTTAATCTAAGAAACAATTAGCTTTACAAAGAAGGCCTTTGCAAAAATTATTTCTCTGGTTTGCAATAGATGGCAAGCTTCACTTATTCTTCAGAAGGCTGGGCAGGGGATTTCAAGATACCTGCTATTTGTAATACGTTCTGTTTGAAAAGGTGGAATGATGTTTAAAAAAAGGTTCAACATGGGCATGCCTTTGTAAAGTAAACGGTCAATTTAGAATATTTTTATGTTGATATTCAAAATGCCTAAAATAGACAATTATCCCATCACACTCCAATAAGACCATAGTAATCCTTTCTTCCATAACTTCTAGGCTTGTCTCTCTTCAGGTACATGAATGACACACAATGTTCTACAGAAGTTCCAGCTTCAACTCTGCACTGCTCAGCAGTTATAGAGTAACCAGGCTGCTAATTAGATTAATATTGATTATAACTCTTGATTTAAGAGTCTTGTGGGATTTGAGATGTCACATTCTAAGGGAATCATACCATTTCACGTAGGACTATTGATAAAATCTACCAATCATACAGGAGTCTAAACTGTTAAAAGTCCTGTTTCCTACCTAAGATACCTTGGTATCTTATGACACCGAGACTAACGCAAATTCCAACTTTTCATACAGGTTTCCCATATCTGTACCCTTACCAAAACATATCTTCCTCTATGAAATACCTGTACAAAAAAACCTTAAGTCTACTCCTTCCAGTATGCATAGCTCCCATCTCTTCTTGAAACTTCTGCAACGTAATGTTTGCCACTAAGGAGCTTGAATAGAAATTCAAAGCAAATGAGCTACTCAAACTTAGAATAAATCAATACAGACACAATGACTACATCTAGAAAGTACATCTGTTCAAGAAATGACAAAAAACCAACCCTGTAAAATACATAAGGAAATGCAATACACACAGGAAGTGCCAGCAGGTAAGGTGTGAGGGGTTTTTTTGCTGCTGTTCTAAAAACAGCTGTTCTACTTGCTAAGGATACAAGAAGAATACATTTTAATGTAGAGAAGAGAGTGAAGCAAAAATTCACAAAAATTAATTAATAGATTAAAAAAATAAGCTGTGACAAAATACATAGATTAGAAATATGCAAATAAAGAAAAGCAAAAATGCAGAGGCACAATTGCTGCAACAGTGATATTCAGCAACTTGGGGATTCCGCTAGAAAAGTATGACATGAAAAGATATAAAAACCCTTCAGGGAAAAACCAAAACTGACAAAAAACAGGGAACCGGAAAACAGCAACTCATCAATGCCGAAGGATCAGCCTATTCCAAGCAGCAACAGAGGCTGAAGGTTTCCTTGCCTGACTCATATTTGCCTGCCTGTCAAAGGCTCACCAGGTGTCTTCTTGGGGGCGGTAAGCATATCAATGCTTAGCATGGGAGCTCATTAGTCCTATTAATCTATTATGTATATTGGCAAAAAAATAATTGCTTTGCACTCTGAAGTTGTGTATATCCTGCTTATAGGCTGTCTCCACGAGTAGTAAAAGTTGCCTGAATGAAGTGACCCTGAGAGGGTAGGTCACAGGATAAAGTGAGAAAAATAAAGAGAATGTCAGCAAATTAGTAAAACCTAGATATACAGTGCAAACTAACACTGCTCAACAAGTTGTCAAGATACTGTTGGAAATGATGGGATTTCTAATTTATCTGTTTTAGATGGGCATAAACTTGTTAAATTAAAGTATTGATATATGCATTAAATTTAGGACTGTAAGCATTTCAAAATGAGGAATACTTTATTTCAACAAACCTTCCATATCATAGTCTGCAGTAACCTCAGCATCTTCACAAAGCAAAGTGGAGCTTGTTGATGAAGGCAGCCCAATATTAATTTTCTCTAGATTCATTTCATCTTCCAAACTTCTGATCCAATCTGGATTTTTCAAGCTTATGTTTATAATCCTTCCTAGTAGCTGAATTGCCAAAAAGGTATGCACAAAACAGAAACTGTTAAGAGTAGGAACATTAAAATTCAGCATTCTAGATTTAAAAAGGAAAAAAAAATTACTGAAAATCTCACAAATAAGGTTATCAGAATTTCTGGGACTAAACAATGACACATCACAAAAATAATTGCACTTTTCACTTCATTTTGGTAATTAAGTACATTTATGTAGTTTAAACTGTTAACAACAACTGTTTAATATTTTTCTAAAGAAAAACAAACAATTTGTCTCGTAAGATTTTTCCTTTTCAGTTAATAGGAAAGCTTCTGGTTTTTTTATTCCGACAGAAATACTACTCTCTGTAAAGAAAAACCAGACTTGCTTGTAAACTACATTAATAAAGTCATTTTTAGAGACTGATAAAAAAGCAGGGCTTCATTCTGCAAACTGACACATGACACTGAGCCCCTACCCTGCATGGACTGTCAGTGAAACTCTTAGCAGATGCAAGGATCCATCTGCAAACATCACATTGCAGAATCTATGTCTTAACAGGAACATAGATCAGTAAAAATTTGAACATGAAAATTGAAATGTTTACAAAGATTGAATACTAGCCCTACAGAAATCAATGAGAGCTGAAATGTTGACATTTTTAAGTGATTGCAGTATAGGAGTGCTGAATTTTCAATAATTGCAGGCTATAAATATCATAAACTGGTTCATACTACAAACTCAAGGTAAAAACTCTGCTTTTTAAATAATTAAAAAAAAAAAACCAATTAAAAATCCCTCATTTGATGAAGATGCCCCTCAATATGGGATCTTCATTTCTCTAACTGTCCTCCTCCTACAAATAAATTAAGTTTGGTACTTCTCTCAGCTGGCTTTTAGAACTCAACATAATGCTATGTGGCTATCAAAAGTAAAAAANATGAAAAACTTTTAAGAATTAAAAGCAGACAAACAAACAAAAAACCCAAACCGCCCAAGTATTCTTTAAAAAATTGGATTTTCTCTTGCTATACAAAAGTTCAGTAATTTTTACATTACCTCAGTACCATTCAAATTCATAACATTCAAAGCAGAGCTTCCTTCCAAAAATGTTACCCACATCTTGTCTTCAACGAACCTGCAAAGTCCATTGGAAACAATAATTAAAATACTTTATCTTACCTACTAGCTTTTGAAGCCTCTTATCTTAAAGGTTTTTCAGTGTTTCACTTGATGGAGAAGAATTATTATTTTAAGTTCATTAAAATATATATAATAGGCTAATAAGCTTTAACTGAATGTATCCTTGCAACAAAAAAATAAAATTAAAAAAAAGCAAAAGAGAACCAGGTAAATATCACACAGCAAAAGCACTGTCCTCTTAAAAATTACTGTGACTACAGTTACACATTCAATAGTAATTGTGTGGCTACAGGTTATATATTTGTATCAGGTGTTGCACGTTACATCACACTATGGACTTGGGACTATGCTCCTAGTCTTCTGGGGGGGGGAAAAAAACCAACCCAAACAAAACAACCCCCCAAAAAACCCAAACAAAATGCCACAACACTTATAGCTCAACTAACAGCTTAGTGAAAATGCAGCATTCACAGGGATCCTCTCATCTTCAGTTCATTTAAAACTACTAACCTGATTTTGAAATACAAAATGTGTATAAAATTACATAAGTAACAAATTTTAACTCTGACTGATTTCTGACAAAGTCAGTATGATACTCCATCTCAAAAATAAAAGAGTATCTGGAAAAATTAAGTCTGAAGACTGAGACACATACAGGTCTAATTTTCAACTAATTTTCAACTGTAAAGACATTAAAGTTGAAATCTAAATGTTAAAAATGAAGCAGATCATAACTGAAATGCCTGCTAGGAAAGTAACTTTATTCAGGAAATTGCTGGGAACAATGAAGAGGAACAGAGATTAAAAGTCTTTTTAACCTTATAAGTATAACTTCACCATAGCTTGCAAATTTTTGAAGAAGATCATCAATCAAGTTATCATCAAAATAGTTTTCTTCTGCTGAAGAACTTCTGATGGAGACCATTACAGTACCATCAGGTGGTCCTTGCATTGCGATCACCTCCTTATAAACTTTTTGTCTCTCTTCTGCTTCAATTTCAAATATGTCGATGTCAATCAGTGCAACCACAGGCCTTGGAAAAAAATACATGAGAAAAACCTGTAAGCAGAATATCTGAGCAACAAAACATATAACATGAATATTAAATCTTCAATGATTAGGAAGTAATGTATAAAATAAAACTGAAACCTATGATCAGATGTTTTCAGCTCTGCTCTTCCGTAGTGCAACAAAGTACCAGGATTCCATGTATAAGGGACATTACTGTCATCGTGAAAACTAGCATTCAGAAGATCCAGGTCTTCAGCTACATTCAGTATTAACGAAAACAAAAGGGGAAAAACACAGTGATTGCAAGAATATGCTTTAAAAAATAAGCTATTTGTAAATAAAGAATAAAGAAAGTAAACCAAACCCAAGTGTTTTACAGAAAAAAAACCAGAAGTTCCTTTTGAACTACTGAAATAGCAGTAACTGGTATCTGATTCTTGACGCTCCTGTTCAGCGTCACTGTATTTATTGCAGATACTATGATAACCTTTCTGTCTCATACAAAGTCAGGGATAGAAGCTCGGAATCACTGGCACTGTGAATGTCACTAAATGGATTCAATAAGCCAGTTAAAAGAATAATTTTAAACAATTTAAGGGAGCACTCAAACCTGATCGGTCAAAAGGCCATTTTCTTCTTCTCCAAAGAATACGATCTGTCCATGCCGGTGTGCGACATTTTTCACTGGTGTCATAGTCATCAGAAAACAGATCATATTTGTATGTAGGAGCAAAATTTATTTTCCCTTCCAAAAATCCCCTAAAAATCTGTAAGAAACAAAGCAGTTATGTCACGCCAGAAGACAGAAACAGATGGGAAACAGCTTGAAACTAATCAGAATTCTCTTTTCTAACAGTGAAGACCTGTATACACATCTCAAAAAAAAAAGAAGTAATTTGATAATATGAATCCTTCTCCAAATTTTATCTGCTGAAAACATTCTACATTTGCCACTAAGACTACATAGTGACCCAGACAGATCATCATTAAACAGAAGTATGTCAACATTTATATCTTTAAACGCAGGCTCATGAGCAACCTACTGTTCCTCCAACGTTATTCACAACTTGAGGTCATCCAGAACACAGATGCTGTCCACAGCTCTTTAATTAGTTGGGTAGTTGCTCATGTGTCAGNTACCATCTACAGCATTCCCACATAAAGCTGGAAAGAAAGAATACATGCTTTCACACAAAATTTGATTCATCATAAATATTCCTTTAATTGCTACGTGCTGCCTCCCAAGAAACCCTAAAAATCTAAAATCTGAAGCTTTCTTCAGCCTTTGTTATTCCATTGCCTTTTTCTTTGTAAGTAAAAAGGCTTTTTGGACTATTCCTTTTTCCAACAGAATGACAGTAACAGCATTAGACCTATTACTGCAGCAATTTAAAGTAAACAGTAACATTACCAAAAGAACTTCTATAAATTTTTTTAAAATAGTTGCACCTGAAAAAGAATAATATTATAATTAGTAAATTCCAACACAAAGTTCTAAAAAGATGCTGGAGTTTCCTTTTTTTTTCAGGAGAGAAAGAAAAACCTCACTCCTACAGCTAGTCG